>NDXB01006264.1:0-36306 GCA_002631895.1 Agapornis roseicollis | reverse complement strand
TTGAGACTCGGGGGAGGGGGGGGGGAGGAGGCGGTGGCTGCAGCGGCGGCGGATGGCAGCGGAGCGGTGTTTACATGGCCGCGGCACCGCTCGGCCTGGCAGCGGGGTGTTGCTGGGAGCCGGGGCGGCGGGGGCCCCGCACGCCCTGCCGCGCGGGGTGTGCTTGCCGCCTGTACAAACTTCCCCAGCCGCTGCCCAAAGTTGTTGTAATTGTGTCACACAGCGAGCCCCACGCCGCCACCGTGACCCCCCACCCCGCACCTCCCCGCTCGGTCCCGTACGGCCAATCGCCGCTTCCGCGGCGCCGCACGTGACCTTTGTTGACTTACGTCAGTCATAGAGCTCTTCCACCGATGCGCTTCAGCTCGGCTCGCTGACATGGTTCCATTGGCCAGTGTGTGAGGGAAGAGGCGGGCTGTCAAGGATTCGCGGCTCAGGAGAGGTCTGCCGGGCCGTCATTCAGAGGGGCTTTTCGATTACCCAGAGCTAGTAGGTTTGGCGTGCGCCTTTAAAAACCGGAGGGAGAGAAGGCGGGGAAAGCTTTCGGGAGTGGCGGGCGTCGGGGGTGGGTGGTTGAGTTGCCCTAATGGGTGCAGTTGCGTAACGGGTGCTCCAGGTAGGGGGGAGCAGACGTTGCTGAGGTAGCGGGCCCTGCTAGCGTCCTGCTAGCGGGTTAGGGGAAAGCCGCGTTCGCCTGCTCGACCTAGCTTGGCCATGGGACGCTCTTGTTCTTGGCACAACCGAAAAATAATGGCTTCCCCGCATGTGGAGCGGGGACCGTACTGGCTTGGACTACCAGCTCTTGGGTCTTGGGAGAGCGGATAAGGAGAAGCCACAGCCCCTTGAGGCGGTGGCTGAGGTGGCGGTTAACGCCCATGCAGAAGGGCGGTGGCGGAGGCCGAAGTGAGGGCACCTCCGGTGGCAGGACGGTTGTTGCTTCACCCGCTCTGGGATGTGGAGGCGCCTGGGCGCTCTCAGCGGCTTGTGGCTGGCGGTTCGCATCGGGGCAGGGAGCTTCCTGCTGCCACTCGCCACAGGAGAGCGACCGTTGGTCCGCCAACGGACGAGCGCGTGACGGGACCCGACGCGGGCTGGGCGCGAGGGAAGGGCAGGGGCGGGGGGGTGGGTGAGGGCGGGGCGCCCAAGGGAGAGCCGCCCCTCTGCGGGAGCCAGTGACAGGTGGAGTGGTGCCCGCTGGCGTCAGCCCCGCCGCCGTCGCGTCACGTGGCGCGGGGCGGGCGACCTCTCGCGAGGTAGCGGCGGGAAGGCCGTGTGTTGTGGTGCGTTGAGCGGCTCGGTTACGGCGCGGGGGGCTAGAGCGGGGCTGGTTCGTAGGGAAGCGCGAAGGACTGACGTTGCGCTGCCGGAAACGTCTCACGCGTAAGTCTCTTGAGCTTTTTTGGACGTTGTGGAGAAAGGAGCTTTGCGTGCTCTGATTGTTTCCCCTTTATGAGGCTGAGCTTGCCCACAGTGTTCCTTGTGGCTTAAATGATACCTAGGCATACTCGACCTTTCCTGGCTTATCCAACAGCTTGAGCTTCCTGTTGTCTCTTTGCAGTCCTGTTAATGTGCCCATACTGCCGGGAAGCTTTAGGTGTTTGAAAATCATTAGATCTTACATCTACTTATGAGGAACCAGCCTTCTGAGGGTGCATATTGGCACAGCTCACTGCTCATACCCATTTTGCTGAAAATGGATGAGCAATGGTCTTCTGTAACATCACTGTATCCCTTCTCCGGTGTCTAGCCACAGCCCCATGGCAGGGCAGACTTTTTTCTCTACCAGTTGAATTTCCTCCCCTCAGAACAGGGCCTGTTCTATGATTGCTAGGTGTTCCCAGGCATAGCTGAAGCTACAAACTGCCTTTGGGGATTAGATTAATGAGGTCCAAGGCCAAACTATCCATGTGATGTTCAGTCACAGTGGTGCTGCTTACTGGTTTTATCCCTCTTAACTGCCACCCTGAAATCCTGTACTCATGAAATTGAGACATGTTCCTGCCTCTGTAGGTGTTACAGCTATTGTTTGCATGTCAGTGATGTCTTCCAATTGGATCCTTGAATGTTTTCTAATCCTTGAGGTTTCTGTAGCACAGTGCAGAAACATGGGAAGAAGTGTGCAAGGCAGGTGCTGCTTCCCAGCTCACTGATTGGAGATGTGGTCCAGTCAAATTCTTGAATCATGCAAAGGAAGATAAGACTCAAATTAGTATGTCCTTGCTTCTCTTAAAAGCCAAATCTTGTCATGTAGCCATACTTTCTGATGCAGATGCAGTTAGAACACAGAAAGCACCTGAGTTTGCTATGGTTACATATCTTGAAATAGCCAGCAGGCAGCTGGTTAGAGTGTTGGTATAATAGACAGGCATTAGTGTTTAAAGTACTTTGAGTTTGGTGCCCAGATAAAATACAGGTTATTTTTGGTTCTGAGAATGGACCACAGTCTGTTAATGGTGAAAAGAGCTATGATCAAACATCTGTCTTCCCCTGTATTTTACGTGGCTTATCAGTCACAGATTTTCTCATCTGCACAAAAGACTCTACTGATGGGTACAGTGCCAAAATATTTTAGCAGTATCCCAAGTATAAGTCAATGGAAAGGATATTTTCTAAATTACAAAGCAATTCAAGAGACTTCATAGAAGCAGTGACGAGGTGAGTGCCCATTCTGCTTCTTAGTTCAGCTGAAAGTATAAGTATCATGAGAAACTTCCATGCACCTGAAGTCATAACATCTCTAGTATCCAACTCCTACTCAACAGCCACTCTTAACCTCTGTATGCTGCCTGTATTGCTTGCATTGAACTTCTAGCTGCTTTTGATTTGTGTTTTGGCTTGGGGATTTTTTCAGGGTTTTTTTGTGTGTGTGTCTGAACTACTGTTTGGATGACATGAGTTGTCATGCATTACTTCAACTGTTCGAGATGCTTAACTTCTGAAATAATAGCAAGAAAAGCTTGAAAATGCATGCTGAAAGTAGCATTCCCTGCCCTTGCAAACAGTCAGGTAACAGTTTTGGGAGGTAAGACTCATACACCATCATCTGCATGAAAGGTGAGAGTCTGTTTCAGGTAAGTGTAATGCTTGCCTCCTGCTTTAAGATGTGCCATGGAAGCTGACCTCAGAAGGAATATGTCCTTATATTCTCAAGAAGCAAGAAGGGAACTGCAATGGTGTTCTTCATTTATTAGAGATCTGTCAACTATTACATAACTCATTAGGTTTTAGTTTAGTTTAAATTCCAAAGTCACCTGTGAGTCTCCAGAATCACTTTGGTACTTTCTGCATGAAAGCTATGGACTGATGAAACTTTTGGACTGAACAGTACTCTTTGGGTCCCCCTTCCCTGTATGTTTTCATCCCCATTAATTTTCCATGCAGAGTTTTTGTATTCCTGTACACTTTGTCAGGTGCTGCCTTGTCATGCTGCAAGACCCAATCAATTAAGAGACTGAGCACTATTAGTATGTGTACAGTTGCAGGGTAGTTTATGCCAGAGTGAGCTCTGTTCTGGGTAAATGTTTGACATGCTGGTCATTCTCTGCAGCTTGAAATTGATATGCTGAATTAATGCACCACTTCTGAAAAGCAGTATTAAAGACAGCAGAATTTTGTTCTACAGTTCTCTTTATAAATAAATATACATCGCCTTATGCCTTTTTTTAGCTGAAAAGCAACTCCCTAAATTGCTGCACAAAAGTTGATATGGAAGGAAGACTCAGCTTCAGCACTGTCATCTCGCTGAATGTCAATGCTAGTTGTGGTATCTCAAGCAGCCAGGTTCACTGGCAAATAGGACAAGCCTGGGCACGTATTAGTGAGTACTCAAGCTCAGGAAAATAACTCCGTGATAGGGTTGGACAAGGGAAGTGTGACCTGCTCCAGATTTACTTTTCACTCTCACATCAATATTACTTTTTACTTTTAACTCCAGCAATCAAGTGCTTAGCTTGCCATTGTTAATTAAAAGAGGGAGGGCCTTTTTAGAGGTTGTGGTGATCCCACCATCTTTAAATGATCAAGAGTACAGTAGTCTGTCATGAATGGTCACCACAAATACACTGTAAATCTGCTGAAGTCTTGACTGGAGGCACATCTGCTACAATAGATACTGTCTAATGTCAGGAATGCTGCTTCTCACAAAGTATGAAGCTCCTTGCTGCAAGGCTCCTGAATGGCAAAAGCACAAGTAGTCTATTAGTGTTCAGAGCCCTGAAAATTTGGCAGATTTTTCTGAAGAGAATTCTACCTTAAGAAAAGACTTGGTCTTCAAAGTGTAAAATGTTTTGGGCTACCTATGTGAAAATATGGAGGAGCAAATGATTGCAAATACTAAAATGTTTTAATATGTACATCTTAAAGACAACTGTCCATATAAACTCAAAAGCATACCTGGTAGCAATATACCATACTGGTTTGTTTTAGCCATACCTAATCTTCCACAACTCAAGATATGGAGCTGCCCATGTGACTTCTTTGTACTGGCTTTTGGACTTTAAAAAAAAAAATGGAGAGCTTTTTCTTGAGCTCTCCAAAGCTCTGTATAGTATCAGGCAAAAAGATGGTTTTGTTTTTGTTCGGTTTTGTTTTGTTTTTTTAAGGCAGTTACTTCACTATGTTGGTAGTCTGCAGGTTGAACTTCCTTAACTTTCAGCATGGATGAGCTGAACCTCTCTCCCTGTTTTCCTTTAGCATGGAATTCTTCCTGGCCAAGGCAGCTACCACCAACTCACTTTCTCAAAACAATATTCCTTGCTGGACTAAATCTGACTTATTTTCTGTGTTACTATAACACTTGCTCTCCAGAAGGGCAGAGGTTCAGTGCAGTCCTTCTGTGGTTGTATCAAGTGTATAAAAAAGCCAGACTTGCTCCATGGAAGTTTTCTGGATCACAGTGTGTTTCCATGGATGCCTACTATTCTTTTATTATCTGACCTCATCAGATCCATTCTCAGATACATGCTTATTTTCAAAAAAACTGATTAACAGAACCTTCTGATCATTATCAACATATTTGGTGTGACTCCCAAGTCAGGTAATAAATTTGAGTGAGTAATATATCAATCCCTGCAGGATACAATTAAAATCACACACGTCTTCTATAGCCAGGACATACGTGCTAGTTACCTACAACAAAATCTGTTATTTCAGCCCCTAGAAAAACTATGGTGCTTGAAATTAGGTGTATCAGGTCAAACTGGTGGTTTATTCCCCCTTGTGAAATTTCTTTGCAGCTGCAAGCTATGAGCTGCTCAGGAAGTGAAGGTAAGTCACCTTACACTGTCATACAAGAGTATGAAGCAGCTCAGGATGCACATGCAATCTCTGATACTTTTGATTTGGTTTTGTTCTGGGGGCCTTTGTTTTATTTTTGAAGGTTTTCTAGGTGTGGAGTCAACATTGTAACAGCTCAGAAGATCTCTCGCTATAAGGCAAATACCCTTTTAGGGTAGCCCAGGAGAAATGTGACAAGACAACCATCTTGGATTTGTGTGTCAGCAGAAAGCAGCAAAGAAGAAAGGAAGCTAATCAGAAGGACCCACGGGATGCCATTTTGTGCCTTAGAAAAAATAAATGTAACTTGTACTATTGCCACCTTGCCAGATTTTAGTCAAGCTGCCTGAAATATGTGACTATTGGGCATATAAGGGAAAGCAGCCTAAACTAATACAACCTGACAATGGATTAGTCAGGAAGAAAGTAGCTCCTTTGTTTAACCTTCCATATTCATTAACAGTTGGGGGGTTTCTGCATCTTTTTTCTCCCTGCTCTTTTCATTTACTCCAATGTTAAAGCAGAAGGGCTTAAATTACTAAATAAGGTTGTTCTTGAAATTTGGAACAAAAACCATGAGTTACTTAATTTTTGTATTTTATTAGTAGCTCCTATATTGTCCAGGAGTTCACAATAAAATGATCTGCAATTTGCATGTTCCCTGTACCACCTTCACTGAAGTTCTGATGGATGTGGTGTGATAATTCATGTTAAATCTTGACAGTGAGTGATGTTCAAGAAAGTAGGAGACTGATCTATACTCCAAGTTTTTGTTTGGGGTTTTTTTCCCTCCAAAATGCACAAAATAGTCAAATGCTTTGGTAGCTATAAGGAAAAGCAATACATGTGTAGAAGAATTCTTACTGAAACTAGAAAGGAAAGTAAGTCTTCCCAATACTCTCTATCACTATGTTAATAAACAAGTAGTTCTTCAATCTCAGAAATACTATACTAACTATGGGTGGTGAAGGGAGTAAAACTGAGCTAATCTACAAAATGCATTATTATTATCATGAAGATACTTTTTCTTCACAAAAGCATTAAAAGAGTTAGTAATAACTAAATAGTTATAGACCTGTCTGTCTTGCTTGACATTTTTGGCTATTGCCCTCTCCTCTTGGTTAACTTGATTTTATAACCTGAATTGTATCTGAAAGACTTGCTGCTTGAATTCAGCTGGAATTTAAGTGGTAATTCATAGTCACAAGAAGTACCCACAGTTACCAGTTAAGCAGTAATATCTGTCACTGTGCAATGTGCCAGCAGAAATCATGAAATTTCCCTTGAGAAACAGAAACTTCAAAGGAATTGTTACTTATTTAAAAATAATAAACAACATGCCAACAATTCAATCTAAACATGGAAAACCATGAATTTGTATACATAACCTTAACTGTATTCTGAACTGTTTTATGAAATTCAGAAATCTTTTTGCTCTGGATATTTTGTAGATCTGCTGTGTAAGAAGGACTCATTCTCTGCATGCTAGTATGAGCACGCTTGCCTGTTTGCCTAAGTTCCATCAGTAGAAGGGAATGTTAGAAGAGTTACCATTGTATCATATATTTTGCACTCTACAGATCCCTGATATTATTCTAAGTGGCAATTTCTGCAGAGTTGGAAAAATAAACAATATGAAAAATTAAACTTATCCAGGAAGTGATTCATTTACAGTGCTTCTGTTCATAGATTTTTTTATTTTTTTTTTTTATCACATCTCTTCCTCCCAGCACTTTTGGCTGTGTGCATCCATCGCAAATACACATTTGGTGTGTGTTCCAAATATGGGAATGGTTTCATTGATTTTAATAGTTTCAGGAGATAAGTGGCCTCCCTCCCACTATGAAGTGGATGTGGCAGCTTATGACATTGGACCTTCCAAAGAAATCACCCGTTTGACAGATGCTGATCATGAATAAGTGTCTGCTCTTCAAAAGCAGTGCAAAAAAAAAAAAAAATTGAGATTTCTTGCCTGCATGACTTCTCTTACAATTGTTGAGAAGCTGGTAATAAAATGCTGTGTTTATATTGACTTGTCTTCATCTTCAGGTTGACAGTTGCAGCTCCCCTGGAACTTTATAGAATTTGGCAAGTGCTGCCAAGGAGAGGGGGGCTGGAAAAAGCAGTGTTATTTTTCTCCAGCTGGGTATTTATATATGTCTTAAGATGCTAGGCTAATGCCTTTTGTAGCCTACTGGTTTTCTGGCTTGTAAGTAATAATAAGTAAATAAGATTTCTAAAGCAGCTGTGAAACAAAGTTACATTTTTTCTTGTGTAAACATTTTAAAGGAGCTGTTCATGATGCTCAGCAAACTAGAAGAATGGATATCTTGTTTACTTTTGTAAATCCTGGGACAGAATGCAATATTATCCAGGTTGTATTATTATCTGGTATTTTTGCTTTTCTCCTAAAGCAGAGGAGGTCACATGATGTTACTGGATTTAATTTAGTGCTTTATAGACAAATCATTTCAAGAAAGTATTTGAGAATTATTTTTAACAGCCTCCTCTGTTCTGTATGCTGCTTTTTGTTAAAGATTCTTCTGAGTGTCTAAAATGACATCAATGGCTTCAATAACCAGTCTGAAAAATTATTTTGGTTGTGGTCACAGTCTTTTCTGCCCGTTTCCTACTACATCTGCCTATACAACCACTTCTAAAATCCAGTGCTTTTGCACAACTAATGGTATGTATTAAGTCTTGTAATTATGTTAAACAAAAGGTTTAAAGGTGGAAATGGCAGAAGGGGCTCTGTGGCCTGTGATATGTCTTGTACAAAGGTAAGGTAGTGGCTCAGGAAGTTCCATTGTGCACTTGCTAGATGCAGACAATGAAAATTCTCCACCTTTAGAGCAATCAGTCAGGGAGCATTTCAAGTGACATAAAACATAATGTTTAAATTTGAAGACTCTTGCTGTAGGTCGTGGAACTGTTTCCTTACATTTTAGAATGTTACCAAAATAAGGTGGCATCCCATCAATGTGATGCATAGGACTCAATGGGTAAGGAACAGGGTTGTACCCAAACCATGTAAACTTGTTCAGCATGTGTGACTGGAAGATCAAATAAGATGAATACTCAATTTTGATTATTTTGTTGTTGTTCATGAAACTGCTACTATGAGAGGTAGATTCTATATAGTAGCTCTCTAGTGGTTCCCACCATAGTGTTTTCTGTATGTCAGTAGGAGCTGATCATGAGAACATTGGGATGGCATGAGGAAGACAAGCAGTTTCTGTCGTAAGCTTGACATTCATAAAACCAAAAGCAAGCCCTGCCTTTAAGTATACATTTTCCCTTGTTTCCCCCACACATAAGCTACATTTTACTTTAGAACCTGTGAAACAGAAAATTGCTAGTTTAGGAATGGTTTGGGGAATTTCCCATCTTAAAATTTCTCAAGGCATGGTTTGGTTTCTGTTTGAATTTTGCAGTTGTGTGTTTGTTTGTGCAAAGATACTAAGTACTACTAAAGTCAGTTTGTGAGCAGCTCTTCTCTAGTGGTGTTTTGGTTTGGTTTTTGGTCTGTAAATGAGTTCTATGGTGGTTTATTCTTGTGAGGAAAGTTAAAGCCTACTGTTTCGCTCCATGGATATGTATTCCCAGACTGAAAGCCAGCCAAGTGAGAGGAAGGAAATTGCTGTTGGTTTTGATGGAGAAATAGCCTTTTGGGAAAGAGGATAGCAAAGAGCAGCTTCACTAAGAATGGGCAATGTTTTCCAAAGCCTTGATATGTTTCAATTGATACTTTTTCTGCCAGTAGTGGATACACAAAATTTTACTGTAAATTGTGGATTTAAGTCTTTATACCACAAAATCAATACTTCTTGATACCAGTAAGTCTCTCTAATATTCCTCTCTTTCAATTAAAAAATAAATAAAATCTATATCCCCTACTTCATTCAAATGCTTACATTTAAGCATCCAAGTTTACCCCTACTGGAGTCTCAGTAGCTGTCTAGATACCATGAAAATATCAATGCAATTGGCACTATTTTAAAGACATCAAAGTTTTGACAGTACATGGATACATTTCTTCTCAGGCTAGATCATACAAAAATGACCAGCGCATAGTCTTTCGAAATTTACATTGGCCCTGCTCAGGTTATAGTTGTTCCCTGTATAAAAAAGCAGGACAAATGTTTTATTATAGAATGTAAATACTACTGTTGGCAATCACGTCATTGGTTCTTTTTTAAAGAAACAGTTGGTTTTGCTTTCATTACATATCTCTTCAATGCAGGTGTATTTCTAGTGAATAATCCCACCTTACTAAGGACCAAAACGGGCAAGTTGTGGAATGCCATCTAAAGAGACCTGCTGCTCAGTATTTGGCAAGATCAAGCCCCATTTTTAATGACTCAGTTCAGATAAGCTTGCAGCCTCTGAATGCTTATCAGAACTCCTTTATACAGGAAATTGGGCAAGAAACAGGTTTTTCGTGCAAATACAGTATTGTTCCTGGCTTCTGTTACATCAGCCTGTGCTAAAGGAGACATCCTGCACTGTTTGTGCTTCTGCTCTCTCTGAAAACATAATTGAATGCAGTGTGTATCATTAGTGAAGAGCAACTCTTACATATCTACTGTTGAGCCTCTTTCATGAATCAACTGAATTTTTTCAAGCGAATATTTCTCTTTAGGGTTATTTATTTTTCAGTGTAAATGCTGTCAGTGGTCTGCAAAATTTAGGGAAAATATAAACAGAATGATAAAAATTTCTGTCTCCCAGTTGGAGAGTTTTGATTGCAAACACTGCCATATACATGGGTATTTTGTCAACATACAAGAAACAGAGATCACGACAGCAGCTAGAGAGTCTGGAGCAAGGAGGTGAAGAGAACCAAGTGCGCAAGATGGATTTGATCACCAGTTAAATAGAGGCCAAATTCTTGATTTGTCACTTTCTCCAACTCTTCTTTCTGTTGCTGTAGTAGTTTTCCACTAGTTGTGTAAAACATGAATGTTTTGTTAAAATTCCAAAGTATCTGGCAAAAAGCCAGGTTAGATCAGGTTTGTCTTTGATTGGTTTTCCCTAGTCTTGATCAAGCCAATGACTATGACAGCTCTTTTGTCAAAAATTACATAGCCATGTAACCAACATGAAGGTGCCTCTGAATGTCATTGCATGACATTTATTGTAAAAGGGCAGCCCCTGCTTCTGAACCATCCCCTCCTAATCACTGTTGCCAACTGTGCCAACTCTCTGTCTGCAGCCTGCCCCAGCCATCCCTCAGCAATACTGATTTAACTCTTTCCAGTGCTGTGCTGGAAACTGAAGCAAAGTCATTGAAATAACTTCCATTAAAAACAAACAAAACCCCACCCTAAAAAAAAACCCAATTTGCAACAAAAAACCCCCAAGCCTTCAGAGGGACGTGAAAACCACTTCCAGGCAACTCTTATGGTAAATTATTCACGTGCAGGATTGTGAAAAATATTTAAGAATAATATCATTTTAATATGAAATTAAATGCCAGAACAGATAATACAATGATTGTATTATTGAGTAGCATATTGAATTTTATTAAAACTTGTCTGGCTAATCAATTTTACATCATTGCAGGCTGCTGCTGTGAAGAATCCCTAGGTTCTTTTGTGAGGAGGTTCGGCCTGTTCGTAACAGTGCCTCAGAAGCTGGTTGATTGATGCAAAACACAAGTGAGATGATTGCGTCTTGTGAGGTTGACTGGAGATTGCCATCACAGGAACAAACACCAAGTTAAAAATTACAAAAACCTGGAACCTCTGAAAGCTTATGGACCATAGAAATGACCTACTACTAACTCCTTACTACCTCTAAGCAATTGTTGATTTGGTTGCCAGTTAGATTTTAATTTGGGAGAGTTGGAGAAATTGCTATTGGTCTTCATCATGAGCAGTCTTTTTGTATTGTTCCTGTACTGATGTAGCAGGTGTTGCTGGGAATCAAAACCTAGATCCATGCACAAGGAGGAATAACTCTTTTTCAAGATAACACTTCTGAATGCTGTGTTACTTGTGTACATGTGGCTTTCCTAATTGAGCATGGTCATAAAGGAGCACGATTTCTGCACAGCTGGCACAGCTAAAAAGGAATCATCATCCACCAAATGATAGAATCGATAGATTATATAGAGAAAAAAAACACACTCATTCTAACGAAAATTCTTACCAGGGTTTTTTCATCTGATTACTGCTCATACACTTCTTTTCCCCCAAGTACTGTATTTTACAAATCATGTCATTATTTAGTGAAACTTTTATGAAAGAACTTGTGTCTGATAATATGTATTAATTCTTAAGTTCGGAAATATAAAGATTATCTTATTGAACTAATCACTCCCTCTTAAGCCCAGCTTTGAAATGTTTCCATTAAGCTTATTCAGAAGTGTAGGAACCATAGCTAAGATGTTAATTCAGGAAAGTGTTTAAAGTAACAATAAATAAACAATAAACACCATAAGGGTTAAAGATTAAAAATTAAACTTTCAAGTACTGTCTGCTTGCTTTGCAGTCTTAATACATGGGCTGTGATTCCCACTCTACATTAACATTCAGAAAGTTTTACTCTGTGAACATGTAATTGTTTGTATTAGAAGCTTAACTGTTGTATGCAAAATTAGAATCATGCCTGTGGGTATTTAAAATGGAAGAATAATACCAGCTAATGACTTCAGTGCAACCAGGAAAATTACATCAGGGAGAGTACTTCAGATTTTGCAGATTGGCCAAATTTATACTGATGAGAAATATGTAAGATTTAGCTCAGTAAAATTTAATGAAACCAAGCATATATTGAGGAAATGAAAGTGTGCAGGCTTATTTGTTGCAATGTGTGGAAATTGGTTAACTTTTTATTTGAGAGAGAAATGAAGTTCTGTTTTATGGAAATTACTGATTATTTTTCCAAAACATTGTTACTTGTTTTGACACAAACAGTTATATGGTCTCGCAGACAGTTTCTTTAGTAAATTAAATTTATCAAACTTGCTGTTTCTTCACGAACAAACATATTTCTTTACTGGAAGTACATGGAGCCATATTTCTTTGCAGAAAGAACTGAGTTGTTTTGAAATATAGAAGGAAAAAAGAGTTTTTGTTCAAAATTCCAAGTGTTTTCTAAAAAGTCTTCCATCACTCTTCTGGCTGTTTTCAGCTTTGTAACTTCCTCTTCTCCTCACACCTCTGCTCTGCACAATACCCAGCACATTACCTCGGGTAATGTCAGAAGAATTTGGCATTCAGTTGCTGGCAAAATTCATTTGCATTCATCATCTGGCTTGCCATGTAAGCTATGAATTGTACCATAGATTTTGCTTTAATTAATTCCCAAGAAGTACAACTGCTTCTTACTTTTATTCTCAGTATGCGGTAACTGCATCCTCCAATTTCAGCAAAGTTTTGCTTCATCTAAACTGTTGGGTGCTGTAAGTAACTTCTTGTTGTGAAAGGTATGAGGTGGAGCATTTTGGATGTTGATATAATTTGCAAAAAAGCTGACAGGTTCAAAATGAAAATAGGATCAGTGATTTGGACTTCCAAATAAAGATAAGGAGTCTGAAAAGATTAGAATAAATCAATTAATTAATCTGTTTGTTAATTAATAGATATAGCTGGAGAGCTTGCAGTAAAATATTGGAACTTGAAAAGTTTTAAAAAGAGAGATGCAGATTCAATACGCCAATTGCAGTGTTCTAGGCCAGGTTGGACAGAGCCTTGGGTGACATGGTTTAATGTGAGGTGTCCCTGCACATGGCAGAAGGGTTGGAACTAGATAATCTTAAGGTCATTTCCAACCCTAAATATTCTATGGTTCTGTGATGCTTTAATGAACCAGATACAACTTTCAGGCAATCAGTGGATGCATGAGTGCTGAAACAGAATGAGATAAATCTCATTTTTAAAGTTGGACAGTTTATTCAGAGATTGAATCAAGTTAAGAGCATGTGTGTATGTTCTACTAGCATAGAAATAGTATAGTGAATGAACAAAAAGGTAAGTTTAATAATGTTATCCATAGAACATCTGAAAGGAAGTAGAGCAGAACAACATGTTTTAACCAAAAGGTTCACGAAGTAGTCCTCTGATATATCAAAGCTAATTAGGACAGAGTCCAACAATTACAAAAAATGTGTAGTTGTAAAGAGATACCCAGCAATGTTTTGTCTTATCTCATAAGCAGATCATTAAAGGCTTCCTGTTATATTTCTTCATGACTTCTTTTCAGGAAGATCTATTACCCTCCTCAGGAGGAGATTGTGACCTACCAGAATGTTTCATTTGGCCTACTCCCAGCCACCCCGTCCTCTGTGATAAAGTCGGAGAGTAATAATAGCCTGTGTAAATGGTTCTTGCAGTAGCATTCTGCTCTGGGTTTGCCCTTCCTCACTTTCCTCATCACGCTACACAGCATAGATGTGCAATTTTGGTCCAGTCAAATCTGTGGCACATGTGCAGACAAACTTCTGAAGGTATCAGGGAAGTCACTGCAGCACAAAGTTGAGACATGAGTTTTGCCATAGCAGCAAGTTCAGGTACTGCTGGTGTAGCATAGTCTCTAATGTCTGAGGAAAAGAGAAATTATCTGCAACAGTTAACACAGGGAGAAGGAATGCTGGAACCACGCAAGAAATTTATCGAAGTCTTTCTGCCAACACCATCTTCTGCTTTCATATGATTGTGCATGTAATAGTGGCCCAATAGTCTGAGGTACAATCCTTAAACAAAACAAGGGAACTGCTTTTACAGTTAAATGAAGTTTGGATAGAATAGTCCTCCAGCTGCTCACTGAGGGAGTCTTCCTTTCCTGTACATACAAGAAATGGCAGAGGGGAGGCAATGGAGGTAATTAGTTAGCTTGTATCCCAGACTGATGCCTAAAGGTATCATTTTTATTTTTATATGTAGATAACCAGTATTTTAAAAATAACTTCTCAGTTGAACCTATTCCCACGTTCTCAGTTGGCATTTGTTCTTTTGTCCTTTCTTGGCCTTCCTCCACAGCCTTCTAATGAAAATCACTGCACAGTTCTTATTGTCCAGTCAGCCTTTGGATTTCTTAACTCAAATTTATCATTCTTTTTTTGGGAGAAATATGTGTGCACACAAGTTTTTCCAGGCTTCCTCCTTGTCACACTAAAATTGATACAAAGCACATCCTGCCTTTTTTCCAAGTGGAGGGAGAAATTGTATAATCTGTCCACAACACATGCCTCATTGCCACTTGACCTATCTACAGCCCACTGTTATGAAGTCCTATCCGTAAGTAATCTTTAATGAAAAGTGTTTGGGTCTGGAAAAAGGCAAATATTGTCTGTTTTTCATGTTTTCCTCATGTTTTTCATGTGGATTTATGCCCTCACTTTATTTCAATTTATTCTTCAATAACAAAGCAACTGACTATAATATTTAAAAATCAGTTCGCTTTCTGCAATCAAGCAAACTTCATCCAAGCTCAGTATCCTGACAGTCAGTTCTAATGTTTGCAAGTACACACTGAAGAAAAATATTTTGACATCTTGACTGTCAGATAATCTGTCAGTAACAGTTGTATCATTCATGGAGAGAAATGAAAACTTCCAGAGTAATTTATTGGGAAAATGATACATTTACTGCAGTGAAGGACTCTGCTGGATGCTAAAAAAGTTACTTAGCATTTTTGCAGGCAAAAGCAGCTTACTTAGCAAAGTAGCAGGCCTCCAAATACGGGGTATTCTCTTCTGACAAAAACACAGAAAAAGAAACACTTGCCAGAAATCATCGGCTAGGAGTACATACCTGGAAAGAGCAGTATGTTCCCATGTGTTTAGGTAGCATTAGGAACCTCACACTGAAGGATGTAATGCATACAGAAGAAAGAAGGAGTGCTCAGGATCCTTACTGAAGAGGCTCATGAGGCATGGAAGTTGCACACCAAATGCTTTCCTTGGAATAATTTTTAAAAGCTAGAGAAGTTCTCAGCCCTGTTGTGTTATGGCTGGAAAAAACGGCACTGTCTTTGGGCAGAGGTGTTTCCTGGCATGATGCAATGACTGCTCCGTTAGAGTTTTCACAGCTGTTGGTTTTACATCTTCCAGTTTGGCTTCACAGACATTTTTCATTCTTCATCTGTTAAGAAGTAGTCCTGTTTCTGTGGATAAATGTTATGAGCATTATATGTAATGACAGTAGTAATCATTTCCAAAGTGCTCAGAGGACTAAAGCCCAGGTTTTTGTCAGCTTGCATAGTGCTGTTAGATGTTATTAGTCTAAGGTAACATGGAGTGTCTGCTTTTAATCTGGCATGATTTGTGTCCCATACTGATTTACACATGAAATTTAAGTAAAAATTGTGGTTTCTTGGAAAGAAAATGAAGATTTTTGTCATACATTTTATAATGTAATTAACAAATAGTGTATTTGTTCCCTACTTCCTGTTGTTGTTGGCAATGATGACAATAAAAGCCATGATTTTGCAAAAATAAGCAAGACTACGTTATATAGGAAGACTGGCAACGTTAAAGATTATTCAGCAGCTAAAGAAAGGTGTAACATAGGCAGTCTCAGCTCTCAGAATCTTAACTCTGCCTTTGTCTAATTAGTCAACCAAGTCTCATTGGAATCTACCTTTCCCTTGATGGTTAATGCCAGTAGCAGTGCTCTGTCAAGCTGCTTCCTTCCAAGTCTTTTCTGAGGCAGATGTTTTCCTTTTTCAGACAGGGTAAGCCATTAGATTCAATTGATGACATTTACTTTGAGCTTCATATGTTGTGAGCCACTTGTTAGAAATTACAAAATAAAATGTGTAAGACATGATCTTAGATTGTTAAATATGTTGTCAATTTTAGTGGAAAGACAATGGTTTATCATAGAACTTCTGTGGTTTGTTATTTTCATTTATCATCAGTGAGACTAAAAAATGAAAAACTCTTGCCATATTCAGCTTTATTTATCCTCCTTTTGTTCTTCTGTATTTCTTCTGCTTTTTCTGAGGCAGAACAGGAAGAAGGGAAAGAGAAGGCTGAGGGTGAAAGGAGGAAACCAAGGAGAAAATAAATAAAGTTTGGATACTTTACCACAGAAACTTTCAACCTGAAAAAAAAAAAATACCTTATTCAAAGGGTTTACAGTTATTCCATATGGACTAGCAGTAGTGTTGGGTTTTTGTGGTCTTTTCTTAAAAAAAAATCTCTACCAGGAGTGTCTAATGTAAATCAGCACGACTCCACCAAGGTCAGCTGAGGGCAAGTTACTTTAGCCACTGAATTAGCCCATATTTAATATGTTTTAAAATACATTATCCAAGTTGACAAGATGTGCGTATGGTATCTGAGTTACCAGGCTGTAAAGGCTGTAGCCTTTAGCCTTCCTCTCTGTCTCCTCACCATCATACTTCACTTACAATCTTATTGCATCAGACTTAGATAATCAGCCCCTTTTTTGTCAGTAACACATCCAGCATAGAATCATAGAATCGTAGAAGAGTTAGGGTTGGAAAGGACCTTAAGATCATCTAGCTCCAACCCCCCTGCCATAGTAGTGATAAGTTAGAGCCCTTTTCAACTAAAAAAAAGAAAAATTGTAGCCAATTTTAAAAAATGAGCAGTTCAAGCATTTCAGAATGCATTGTGGATGTAGCCATGATTTCTGCGCAGTCAGTTATTTTGGTGCATACCGAAAAATATTACAAGTTTCTATCTCGCATTTCATAATTCAGATTTTTCTGTATACAAAGCACATACCAGAAATTAGTATCTAAACAACATGCCAGTTCCCTTCTCCATGTGGCAGCTTGTAAATAAAAATATCTGGGGGCTGTGCATTTTGACATGATGACATGTAGTGCAGTGTACAAACACAAGTTCTTCGGAAGTATCCTGTTCCCCTACAATGGAAATAAAGTGATAAATTGTATTTGCACTGTTCTGTTGGAATTCAGCAGGTGGAACTTTCCAAATTCAGATGGTACTGTTGTTGTTTTTCAAAGAAGTGTACTGAGAAGTTAAACATTTTATTAGTGACCTGTCTTTGCATCAGAGTGATATGTCAAAACCAATGTGGTGTTTCGTGTGTTCATCTTTAAGCTCTTTGGAAATATTCTTTCCCCATATTAATTTTGTTTTGATCAGAGACAAATTTGGTTGTACTGAAATCAGTGAAACATTTCCCACTAACTTCAGTGGAATCAGGAATTAGGGGAAGAATGCTGCTGCCTGCTGAAGGTGATCTAAAGCCATGCTGTTGCCAAAGGGGGAAAGTGATGTTCTTGCCTCTATGGACCAGTGTTTGTATTTCTGGTTGCGTCTTTCATGCAGGCCTAGCAATCATGTGGCTGTGCAGAAAGCAAGGTATCACAGGAAAGAAAAAGATGACTCATCATCTGATAATTACTAGGGCAAACTGTGTCAGCTTTGTTCACATAATACAAATTCCAAGCTGTGAATCAACATCCATGAGATTTAAATTCAATACAGTAAGACTCAAGAACACAAAACGTGCTACTGCTATGGTATTTTATTTCATGAAAACCAAAGCAAACAGACCAAATCTTGTGGAGAAGATGTAAAGGTACATTATTACATTTTTCCAATATAAATGCAACTGGAAAAGTCTAAAGAAAATCATGTTTAAAGCGTAAGAAGAAGAGCAAGATATAGGAAGAAAGCTAGAATGAACTAAAAGTAGTTACCTGACTGAAGGGCTATTTAAATAAGCATTGCAGTGCAGAAGCTTTCAAGCAAAACTGAGGATCATCAATAGGCTTAATGTATTAGTACATCATAAAGTACAATGTATGAAAGCAATTTAAAAAACACAAGCATTTTCATTATTACTTAGTTAATGATTTAGATTCCTTTTACATTTTATCCAGTTTTGTTTGGTGTCAAGCATGCAAATGTAGTAAACATTTATAGGACCCTCTATAAAATTATATCCTTTTTCTACTGCATCTGCTAAAACAGTCTCACATTCTTGTTCATTGTGTCTTGCTAGTTTTTTGTGCCACATCTATTTTTGTGAAATCAAATAAGAAAAAAACAATTAATGAACAGTTTAAAAGGTAAGTAGCTTTCTAGTGTGGTGACTGGGGAGGAAGGAGAATCTGGGTTTATTCCTGTAAATCAAAGGCATCATGCAAATATCTGAAATTTACATCCTTAATTTGCTTTCATATGCTTCAAAATCTCACTGTTACTTTCAGCCAAACATAAACTAAAAATGTTTCTAAATGCCTGTAGCTTCTATAATTAAAACAGAGTAAATTCTTCTATCTCAGCTAAGTGATGAAAAGCAGACTTTGTAAGGTGAAGGCCAGACTCAGGATTCTGTTGTCCCTGAAATTCCTTTATTTCAGGAATTTTAATAAATTCTTTATTGTTTTCTTCCTGATGCATTAACACATTCTTTGATGTTTTCTTTTTTATAGCAGATATTCATAATCCCAAATTATATTTCTGTCTAAGGCTTGGGGTTTTTGGTGTGTTTGGGGTTTTTTTTGCAGTTGAAATGTTCTTTTGCTGCTTTTTTTAAGCCTGACTATCTTCCTGCTGTCTTTCTGTGAACTTTTTGTGGTTCAGATTTACTTGTTTAACTGATAAATAGTTTTGCATACAGTTTTGTATTCCCAGTTATGCATCCTTTGCCAAGCTGGTTTTGTAATTCTTTCAGAAGAAGAAAACAAACTTGAAAAACTCATTAAACAGAGGTAGGACATAAAAGACCAGAGTGTATTGCCTTCTTTACACAAGACTTGTGCAATCACATTTGAAGTATTGATCTCAGTTTTATCTCAATAGAAAAAAGAAAAAAAAAAAAAAAAAAAAAAAAAAACAAAAAACCCAAAAAACCAAAAAAAAAACCAAAAAAAAGAAAAAAAAAAAGAAAAAGAAAAAAAAAAAGAAAAAGAAAAAAAAAAAGAAAAAGAAAAAAAAAAAGAAAAAGAAAAAAAAAAAGAAAAAGAAAAAAAAAAAAAAAAAAAAAAAAAAAAAAAAAACAAAAAACCCAAAAAACCAAACACAAAACCACAACCAAAACTAGGAAATTTACAAAAGAACACAAAACTGGCAGGGAGAGAAGATTCTGATTTACAGCAACATGTAAAAAAACCCAAACAGATGAAGCTGTTACTGATTATCCTAATTAACAATCTCTTGAGCAATGGAGTGGAGTGGAGTCAGTAAGCTCCCTAAGGTCTGAATCCCAAGGTTTGATGTTTTGTGTTTACAGCTTCAGAGACTAAAATTGTCAGCAGGAAAGGGAATATTGACTGTGTTTATTGTGCTTCTTGGTTATCCCGGTCCCAAAATTTGCCAAATGCTTGTGTGTTCTTCTAAAACAGGTTTAAATATTCAGGATTGATATGCAATTGAAAATATATAATCTGAGGAAGCCCTACAGCATCAAGAAGGGAACTAGTGTGTAACTCATTAAAATAAACCAAAAGATAGTAGATTAAACTTAAAAATACAAGATTCAGGCTAATTGTTACCAAACATTTAGCTACTGATGCCTACATGGCAACATAAATAATTGCTTTGAACATTTAAAACAAGATAGAGAAGGATATGCAAAACTCAGTGATTAACTCTGCATCGGTTGGATGTGTTAGGAAAACTAATAAAATACGGTTTTAATCTCTAAAATCTGAAGCTGCATATACACACATGCAAGGGATACCAGAATGTGACCCTGTAATTGGTAAGATCCAATTAGTTCAATTTGGCGGGACAATCCCAAAGTATTCTATGCTGCATGAGAACTAAGACTATAAATAATGTATTTATTTTCAAATAAATGAGCAGAAGTCCTTTTTCCTGTATTCCTAAATGCTCATAAATCATTGCGATTTACTGTGTCAGTCTTCCTTTTTGGTTCTGCCATCTATTTCAGTTCAGTTTAAAGGCTGTACATATGGAGAGACTGACTACAAGATTTTCAATCTCTGGAAATTCAAACCTGTCAGACAAAAAATTCTGGCAGCTGAGCTTACCCCTTTATTTACAGGAAAGTGGCAGCACTTTTAATTAGGCATTACCCCAACCAAAACTGTGTTCCATTTATTAATTCAGGGTGTACGGGATACAACTATTCTTTGTATAAAGGCGTATGCTGAGGATTCACTGGAATGAAAGCAAATGATGTGTTTGTAGTAACATTTTACATAGCTGATGAGTTGCTTAGTCATGAGGACATGAGTTGCTTAGTCAGAGGTTACCCTGTTGTAAGAAAGGACCAAGAAGCACACAGAACTGGTCACCAGTTAACATTCCTGCTGACCAGAGTGCTGGGAGTAACAGGTAGACCAGAACAGAATTTCAGCTTTATAGTGCTTTTTCTATAAAAAGCTCCTTTTCAGGTCTCAGTTTCATTCTATTAATTTTTCATATCAAAGCTAAAACTTTCTTCCCCTGCAATTCCTCCGTTTCACATCAGTTTGCAGCACAGTGAATTAACTCTTCCAAACCAGGAGTCGATAATGTCTTGCTTCAGGAGGTGCCTAATCACTGTGATGAATTGTCCTAATAAAATCAGAGACCTTTACAGATGACATTTTCATTTGCAATAAGTTGAAGATGGGTTTAGCAAACAGCTGCTTCCCACAACAGCCAGGATTAGTCACCTTATTCTTACATGAAGCATAAAGTAGTTATTTTATATGGGGAATTACGAAAGAGCCAAATAATTCTGGATTATTGATCTATTTGTCTGCTGGGAGGTTGTGAGTGAAAAATCTTTTGCTCTGTTGTTCTTAATTCAGATGCCATTAGTGCGGAGGTTACTCTAGGATCACTATGAAAGAAATTGATATAACGTCCACAGTGCTGCAAAATATGTTTCTTTTCCAAATAAATATAAATGGAAGTTAACAGAAAGTTGTGTTTAGTAACTTAGAAACCACATGTTTTACGGTAGCAAGACCAATCAAAAGCTGCTATAAAACATGGCTTAAGACCTTGTGGAATTGTACTTAATACTTTAGACATGAACAGGGTAACTACAATGTAATCAGTAATTATTGCCCATCTTATAAAGGATCTATTTGCACTTACTTTCTTTTACTATCATCATAAAAGACAGGCTAGCTCAATTTTATGTGTGGTATAAATATACTTTTTCTGATTTCACAGTATTTGCCTGTGGTCGTTTAATTTGTCAGTGTGATTAAGATCTTTCCTCATTTACACTTCCAAAGTCCTATTGACTTGATGCAACAGTGATCTATTGTGTAACTATGAAAATTAGTGCAGGGTATGATGCAGTAAATAGTATTTACCATAAAAAATGGAACATAATTTGCCCTTATTTGTACCCAAGTAATTGAGAGTGCTTTGTAAGAATTTCTACTGTATGTTTTTATATATTTAGAAAAAAAGATCTGTATCTTTTTGTCCTGGGTTCAGCAGTAGCAGTCATTTTTCTCCTTAGTAGCTGCTGCAGTGTTGTGGTTTTGACTTTCAGCCTGGGAATAGTGCTGATAACAGCGATGTTTTTAGTTCCTGCTCAGTAATGTTTAGTCTGACTGAGGACTTTATGAGTCTCATGCTCTGCCAGGGAGAAGGGAAGCCAGGAGGAAGCAGAGACAGGACACCTGACCCAAACTGACCAAAGAGGTATTCCATACCACAGCACATCCTGCTCTGTATATAAACTGGGGGCAGTTACCTGGAAGGGCTAGATCACTGCTTGGTTGGGCAGGGTATTGGTCGGCGGGTGGTGAGCGGTTGTATTCTCTTCCCTTGTTATTTCCCTTATCATTATTAGTATTATTGGTGGCAGCAGCAGTGGTTTGTGTTATACCTTAGGTACTGGACTGTTCTTATNTCCCTGCTTGGGTCAGGCTTAGTATCGGTTGGCGGGTGGTGAGCAGTTGTATTCTCTTCCCTTGTTATTTCCCTTATCATTATTATTATTGGTGGCACCAGTAGTGGTTTGTGTTATACCTTAGGTACTGGACTGTTCTTATCTCAACCTGTGGGAGTTACATTCTTTTGATTCTCCTCCCCGTCCCTCCGGGAGTGGGGGAAGGAAGAGGGAGGTGTGAGCAAACGGCTATGTGGTTTCTGAGTGACAGGCTGGGCTTAAACCACAACACTTTTATAATAATGAGTAAGTAATTGCAGAAATCTTCTTTGGTGCAGGTGTTTAAAGCTGTTTGCCTCTCTCCTGATTTACTCTACTGTACTGAGCTGCCTGCTTTATTTTTTTTTCACCTGACGCACAGAAACAACTTAGCTTTCTGATTTTACTACTTTCTTAAAGAATTCACCATGTTTCTCTTTATGGTCAAGCATTTCTAAATGTCAGTCTGAAACCAGGCCAGAAGGTGTTTTTGCCTGATGGAAGCAGTCATCTGTAGGGTCCTGCACTTGATTTCCCTAACAGCCCTATGTAGCTGTGCTCACGGGTGACCGCTGTGAGAGAGCATCACCATCCATCCTTCCTTAGGTAGCTTTATGTGGAGCTACATGGAAAATTTCTTTAAATAATGTTTGTTCAGTGCAAATTAGAAGCAATTTGTTTTCAAAGTCATCCTTTATTAGTGCATACATCTGTATTTAAAACCAGTAACAGGAAGGGGGGAGAGTCTGCTAAGTAATGGTCGCAGCTGGCCAGGAGAGCCTTTGAAAAGGTGTGCACCTGTGCAGGCCTGTGCCCTGGGGAGTTTGCCTGTGCAAATCTGGGAGCAAGGAGGAGGACCGAATCCATATCTCCCATCAAAGGGGGAAGAGGTGCACCAGGCTGCTAGATGCACAAGGGAGGGCTTCTTGTTGGAGGCTCCTCAAAAAAGTGGGTGTTGAGCCATGTGGGAATGGTACAGGCTTCTGGGAGACAGAAATGTAAGCAGATACAACGATTTGTGCTGGAGAAAAGGGCCCTAAGAGGACTACAGAGCCATCTGAAGCCACTGGAGGTACCTGTTGAGATCAGATGTTCACACCCTCCAGTTTCTCCATGACAGACCTTTATTTACATACTATGACAGACAACCTGCAGTCTATGCAAACTATGCTCACTCCCACCATCTACGTTGAGCAGTCCTCTGCATGTAAACTACTTATGTGTTTTACCTGTGTCCACATGATCCCAAGCGTGAAAGGATGACCTTTGGTTTACCTCTGAAGTTCAGTGGTGCGCTTCCCTTCCTTATTTCAATATTTGAGCAACTTTCTTCGCAATCTTCACACTAGGTAAAGACCTCAGCACTGCACAGGGATCTCAAGATGAGTTCAGAATTTAAAGGGGTTTTACAAAATGTCATTAAGATTCTTTTGATATCCGCATAAGCTAATATGCAGAAGGGGAAAGCATGGCACTGTGTGTTAAACCATGTTTGTACAACACTGCCCTTTTGCTAACGGTTACACAAAGAAGACTTGAATCATTGCTATGTGTGTAAGGTACAAGAGGACTTTTTTATAGACATTGTTGAAAAGAAATAAAAATTCATATCACAGTTTTTCTTTATTCTGTGGAAGATACAATTTATTTTGTGAACAGAAAGCAGCTGTTTGCAGCACTAGGCATTAAACTAGGAACTCTTATCTGTTGACTAAGAGCATTTAATAAGTTCACAATGTGAGTGCTAATGAATGAGTTGATTTTAATATGTATCATATTTCACTTTAGAAATGTCCTTATGTTTTGTCTACCCACAATTTTATCCTCACTTGACATCCCCAGTAGTCAAGGCCAAAAATAAACTGAGCTATCCAGACAGACAGAGACCCCTGGGATAGATCTAAGCCAGCTGAGAGGACACAGCTGAGATAGGGTGATGTGAGAGTAAAAAGGAGAATCAAGATCAGTAATTCATTAGATTTTCTGGCCTCCTGAATTTGTTCAGTTCCTACTTCTTGCCAACAGGGGAAGCCTCCTGTTCCTTCCTTCTTTATGCTCATTCCCAGCCTGGCTTTGTGTGGCAAGGCAGCAACACTGTTCATTGAGGAACAAATTTGAATTCTTTGATCCTTGTATCCTAACTTTGCATTTGCAGGGTAATAAAAAGCATACAAACATGCATGCACACATTAAAAGACAGTAATGTATTTATAAGTGTAATTGAGCTGTGATTAATTCCTCACATTTCATTACAAACTAAGAAAAATCCATTACAAGGCAATGGATGGATCCTATTAGGAGCAAGGAGCCCATATCTCCTCTGTTCTGCATGATCTGTAGCCACACACAACTTTGGAAAGCATAGACAAACTCTTAGCATGGTGATTTGGCAGTATTTCATAGATGTTGCACATGTGAAAGCGACAGTGCACAGCTGTAAGAACATTTAGCATCAGAATACCAAGCAGACCTTTTAAGTCTTACACCTCTCTGTAGAGCCTTTCTTCTGCTCCCAAGATAATGAGGAACTTGCTTTACTCTCCTCTGAAACAGATTCTACAGGGACAGAGGATGGGCATTATCTTCTTGCTAGTGGCATGAGGCAGCATCTCAGATATGGATTACCTCAGAATTATCCTTCTTGACAAATAGGTTGTGAAACCATTGCTCAGTCTCTTGGCAGGTCCCACCCCTGCCTTCACCCAAGGAGCACTGCCACTGATGACAGGTACGCATTTTCCCTTCCCCTTGTTACCTACCCTGTGCATTTTGGTGGGTTTTAATCCCTCTGGTCAAGGTGTGTAACTGCATAGAGCAAGCCCCGTTAAGAGGGCTGTATCTGCTACTTGTTCAGAGAGCTCAGTTTAACACAGAAGCACCTGGCAGCTGTTCCTCCAGAGCCACAACCCATCTGCATGTAGCTCTAACTAAGAAGTTCTTCTGAAATACCCTTCCTGTGCTAAATATACCAATTCCCTGATGGCATCTTATACCATTTCCCCCTCCTCCAAATTCATGCCACAGTAGCATCCGGTTTTGCTCCTCTAACATTTGGGGAGGCAGGGAAAGGCACAAGGGGGGGGAAGGGGAGTATTTTTAGTTCCTTTTATTGTGCTTCGGTATGATCGCTTTCTGGTTTCAAAGGAAATGTAACTGAAACCCGGTGTGGATTTGGAGTAAGGAAAATTTTGCATAAAAATTAACATTTTTAAATCAGGGAAATGATTTGTGAATTAAAATACTTTCTTCTTGTGGCTTTGCAGAATCACCTTCCCTTTGCCTTCAGGGTAGCCTGAACAATTTCCAGGTCAAAACAGTATTTGAATTCTTGTTCTTCCCAGAGAGAACCAGTGGGTGGGTTTCTGTTTAGGAGCTAAACCAGAAACCTGCCCTTGGGTTTAGCTGCAGATCAGGTTTGGGAAGCCACTGTCCTGTCCATCCTTCTGGCCTCTGCCAATAACAGGCACGAGGTGCCACATAGCAGACATAGAGCCAGCGTTAAACCAAAGCTGCTGCAATGCCTGCTGTCCCATTGGTCATGGTACAAACATAGTCTACAGCAAATACAACTTCATTTTCATAAAGGTGTGATCCACTGCTTTAGACGAACAATGCTAGACAGTATCTTCAGTTTGCTTATGGCTAGTACAGCCTGAAAGGAAACACTGAGTATATTCAACAAGAAAAGATCCTGCAATCCAATATTCATTGAACCCTAGAAAAGGCAATTCTTTTCAGTATAATTTCAAAAGCAGAAGAGTAGTTTGGGTTGATTTTGGATTGTGTACCAGGAAAAATACATTGGAAGAGTCCAGGCTGTGAGCGTTGTTTGGCCTCACCCCACACATGGAGGCAGTATTGGTCTGCCCTTGCTCGAGGTCTGCTCACACCACCATCTGAGGGGTCCAACAAAATCCCAGCGATTGCAAATCTAAGACACAGGAACAGGGTTGTTTCTTTCTTTGATGTGTTTCCCTGAACTACACCCCATTTTGGAGCAGAATGGCTTTCAGCTCCAGTTCTTTCTGCAACCTGCTGGCAGTGCAGCAATGCAAGCTGTAGCACTGGCATAAGGAAGGGCTGGGAAGCTCCAGCAAAAGGTTGGGAGCAAGCAGCTGTTCTCAGGGTAGGCACCATGTAGGCTGGCTTCTCTGCTGGAAGCGCAGCCTTGCAAAGCTGCGTCCCAGGTTCCTGACCTCATCTCCCAGGGAGCACAGAGACCTGCAACTTTGGTCCTCTGAAGACAGAGGTTTCAGTGAGGTGCCTGCAGGGACCTGCACTGGCAGTGTGAGAATACCCCAGTGTGACCTGACTCATTTTTTAAGTCTATTGCGCTTTACCATAGTGAACCTGGATCAGAATCAATGCAAAGCCAGGAATAGAAGTTCCCATTCCTCAGACAAGAGCCATGACAGAGCTCTTCATTCACACAGCCTTTCAAACGCCATGCAACAATCATAAGAAATCCCAAAAGTCAATGATCAGCAAAAGTTATCTCTGCAGACTAGGAAACATAGAGCAGGAATTCCCATAAAGGAGTCCTTCAGAAAATAAATACCTGTTTTTATTTTGTTTATCTAAGGTATCTAACTAGCCCTGGTCAATATGGATTTGAGGTTTTCAGTCTTTAGATTATTTATCCTCTTAAATTCTTTGCCAGATACATTGCAGATAATGCATACAGACACCCCACACCCACCCCCCACGAAGTGATGTAAGAGGTCTGGGACAAAATAACACCTGAGGCCAAATTCCAGGCTGCGTCTTTGTCCAGCAGGCCAACTTCCCCTATAACCTCACTGGATTATGGAAAAAAATAAACTGTTCATTTCACCAATAATCTAATAATATAGAGTTTACATTATATATATATATTTCTGTGTACACAGATAGACACACAAAACATAGAAATGCATGTACATATATTTCAAGTAATGTTTATAGCCTAATGGCATTTATATAATATATGTATGGTTTATATAACATTTAAACTCTATATATGCATTTGTTTTCAAAGTCTGTTAGTATGACACTTAGTTTGACACATTGTCTCTCACTGCAGAATTGGTATTTTCTACTTTCCCCCTTCTATTCATTTCTTATCACAACCCACAACAAAGCAGCTTCATCTGAAACTTATTTTGGCTGACATACACCTATAAATGTGTGGCATTTATTTTCCTCACTGCAGTTCACACAATGATGCCGTGTTATTGCACTCCTTTGTTTAAAGTTCTCCTCTCAAAGGCTCTCTGCAAGGGTTGTGTAGGAGGTTTTGCAGCAGGGAGGTTTGAAACTGGTTTTTTTCTGAATATGATTGTGAAGAGTCTGTCCTTTTCAAGGTCTTGGCCAGCAGCACAGCTGTTTTCCTCGTTTCATTTTCTTCTGCAGCACTGAATAATAGTCCCTATCTAGTACTTTATATAGAAAATAAATAGTTGAATTTCTACTGTAGCTTTTACTGGGCACTGAGGCATTTTCAGCAGTTCTCAGTTTGCCAGTATAGTATTTACCGAGTCCCTTAGAGACCAACCAATATAGGGAGCAATTTTTCCACTATTAGGCTCATCAGACATCCTTATATTGCATGTAGTCACCCATATTCAATGAGTGGCTCATAGGTAACGGAGTAAATTGGTATTATCAAGGTTGCCCAGAGAGGTGGTAGATGCGCTATCCCTGGCGACATTCAAAGCCAGGTTGTATGTGGTTGTGGGCAACCTGGTCTAGTTCAAGATGTCCCTGCTCACTGCAGGGGCGCTGGACTAGATGACCTTTGACAGTCCCTTCCAACCCACGCTATTCTGTGATTCTATGATTTATATCAAACCCTACTCTTCAGCAGCTATCTCTTGTTCAACCTGTGATGCCAACAGCCTCAAGAAGTATTTCCAAGAATGCTGACCAGCCAGCATCAGTACAGCCACCAGTCCCTTGGCAAAAAATTCCCTCCAGTTTTGACCATGGACATGGAAAGGACAACCAATGCCCCCCCAGCACTAGTAGTCTGCATGGGGTCTTAGCTCATGTCAGCAGAGTAAAAGCACTAGACGTTGACTTACCACCAACTGTTTTTACCCAGTGTTGTAAAGTAGGCATTCCACCGGGATAGCAGCTAGGAGTTTGGTCCTACTCTCTTAACGGATAGGAGCTAAATGGCCCACAAGTGAAAATCCTCATCTGCTTCAAACTGTGCCGGCTCCTTTATTCATGGAGGTCTCAAGCATCCTACACAAAAAGAAAACACTAATCTGGTTCCTGTGCACCCCGTGAGGATATTCAGCCATGTGTGACGTTTTCCTCAGCCTGCTCACCCAAGATACTTACCTTACAGGATCTTTCCTCGGTTATACTGTAGCACAATGTATTTCACATGAAGACATGGGCAGCCTTAAAGTTTTTGCATATATTAACATATACACAAAAGAGTGGATACTTTCCCTTGTTCCAGGAACTTGGACTATAAACCCATAGAGAACTCGAGTAAACAGAACTTTCTTAGTATGTTAAAAAGTTCAGACTGTGGAAAGTCTGAGAAACAGATTTTAGTCTTTGAAATAATTAGACTAAGCTGAACAGATTTTTGGCATTATTTGTAAGCCAGTCATTGTTCAGCCTTTGTACTTAGAAGAGCAATTATGACTCCTTTGGAAGCATCCTTAGACGAACTCTTAAAATAATAAAAACACTCCTCCATACGACTACATCAACATATGGTTTTTGTAACGACAGCACAAACAAATCACCCACTCATCAAACACATTTAGGAAGAAGACGGGAACAAACCGAACAAACAAATTTTCTGAAGATTACTTACTGGTCCTGATCAATCAGGACTAAAAATAAGTACCTAAATTGAATTCAGGAACTGCCTATGGGGTATAGAATACACATAAGATATGCAAAATACAAATAAGCAAAAACATAAATACCACCAAACACTGTAAAGCAAAAATTGTAGATAAGATGCTGTGAAGTTGCATTTCAAAATATTTGAATTGAAATTGAATATCTGCTAATGCCCAGCTTTTTGATCTGCTCACTAGTTTACTTTTTAACTGTGTTGATATGTCATGAATAAGGAAGAGAGAGATAAAGTACATTTACACTGGTGATCATTATCCAAACATCCTGCCTAGTTTCACCACCCTCCCAGTAATTCCAGGGTGAAGTGCCTGCAGGACAAAAGCTGGTGGGTAATGTGCATCCCTGCTGTACTTCCCTCTGGTATACACCGCTGCGTGGTGACTACATGGGGGTTAACTATTCTGAGATGCACAGACCCCTGTCAGCTTTCTGTGTTTCCAGCCAGCTTGGTGTAGTTCTGTGGTACGTACTGATGAGTTAGTATCCCTTCAGAGAAGCAGAGTCCCAGAGCACATCTGTCAAGGCCTTGGGAGCTTAACGCCAACACACAAAATATCCTGGCAGCATAAGCATCCACACTTTCCAAGAGGCTGGTCCTGAGGCAGTCCTTAGAAATGTGGAAGTTGAGGTAAATGGACACTCCTAATCTTACCTTACATACCTTGCAGAATTGTACATGCACACACACATACATTTTCCTAACCTCAATTTTCTCCCCACTTTTGTGCACCTTTAGGTATTATTCAGGTTTTTCCACACCCTGGAAGGACTACTTTTCTTCGGATCACAATGTCTGTCTCTGCTTACTGTCCCTTTTCACACATATGCTGGACATAGTGCCCAGCAGCTGAATCTCCAAAACCTCTTCCTCTGCCAGGCAACATGCAGCCCAGTTCTCCTGCATGACCTAATGTCCATGCAACACACATATGGCACCCTGGGGCTGAGCACCAAGGAACACATCGGCTGCCAGCAGCAGCCAGTGCACCTTCCACACAATTCCCTGTGACAACTTCAGCCAAACCTCAGTGCACAAGGAAAAGGGAGCAAACAAGCTCCACATTCAAAATGGGGTTTGCCATCTGACAGATACCCAGCAAGTGCCTTCAGTATGAAACAGAAGTTAAAATGGGAACTTAAGTAGATTCATCCAAGAAGCAATCCTGCCTGCATGTATGTCTGTTGGTTTTGCTTGCCCTCTTCCGACTATGTGTTTTGTGGCTGTAAGAACAGACTAGAAAACTCTACATGCTAGTTTGGAGCCCAGCTGGAAAGTGGACCGAGCAGATCTCCAACACTACTACTCCTCCTCTGAGTTACTCTAGATGAGACTGAATGCGAACAGCGTTTAAAACACTGATGCCTGAACCAGAGCCCCTCCAACCACACTCTCACAGTTGCTGCAGCCTGTAGGACTGGTAACAGCACCAGGAAATATATAACAACAAGAAACTTCTGTAGATAGAGCCAGAGTGTCTTGCTCATTGTCAATGCAATGAGTCAACAACAAAAAGAGAAACTAAGTTTCCTCCTCTAATCCCTACGCATACCATTTTCAGGTTCAGATTCAGGACTGCTGCTGCTACAGATATTTAGCTCAGAATTATGTCCCAACCAGCTTCAGCAGATGGCATCACCTCTGTCCTGCCACATGCTGAAAGCTCTGCATAGTAGTGCTTGGTCTTCCTTACGGGAGTTTAGCTTCCTGGAAAAATCATTGTCAAGGCCTTGGAGAGACCATAACTGCTGGAGATGATCAGTGGTGATAAGTCAGGGTGGGTGGAATATTTCCACAGAAACAAATGTTGATGAAAACCAGAGGAAAAGGTGAATGTTATCTGTCTGTGAACAGTTTCATCAGAGGCAATGGTTGCTTTCAGTTTTTGTCAAACTGTGTTACTGTTTTATCAGAAATCAAGATTTGAGTATTTAAAAACTGGAAAAATTACAGTGCTACTGGAAATCATGCTGTGATATAGTCTAATGTCTTATTATTGAGCTTTAACAGGTAACCAAACAACAGTCTGATCCTCTGGGGAATTTCTCCAGACTTTGTTAGAAAGGAATTAAATTATACTTGACATTGCTGTTGCGAAGTCAGGAAGAAGTTCTGGTGATGAAGTACCATTCATTACTCCATACAAGTGCAACAAGGAATGCCTCTGTTGACTTTTATGTCTGCCTCCTTGTTGCCAGGGGCCTCAGCCTTTGAGGGAAAACTACCCTTGAAAAACAAATCCAGTTCTCCTAATCTAAGGGCCGCCCACATAAGCCAGTCCTTTGGCCAGAGAAATGTTATTTTGAGATCTGCATCTAGGAAGGGGATACAGCCACAGGGAGCAGGGCAGTTGGCAGCAGCCCCATGCTCCAGGAGTCTCATGTTTGACTGTGCTGGCATGTTTTCAGTTGTCTGGAGGGAAATGTATTTAGTTTTATTTCAGCTAAAACCGGAAGCAAAGGAGCTGTAGGAGGGCTCTTCATGAGCTTAAGGTGAGCTGAGAGCAGCCAGGTGTCTCAGTCAATGCTACCTACAATGAGCAGAGCAGTATCTGACTGAAGGTTTTTCCTTGCCAGCAGTGATGACTCACATGAATTATCTTTTCTCTTTGTATACTGTCTAGTGTTTATTCATTACAGTTCTGTATTGTTTTTCATTTCTTGAAAGAAAATGAAAAACATTATTACTACATTTCCCTTCAGTTTAGCATTTTTAACCTCTTCTTTGCAAAGGGCTTCACAGACAGAAAAGCCTGAAATGCTTTGGGCTCTTTGGAGCATTGGGCACTTCTTTAGGCATTTCTGGAGGGTCCTCAACTTTTTCAGTGTGGACTATTTCTAAATCTGCCCTGCCCAGTTATTGTCCCATTACTGTAAGCTTTGTAAAACACTGTGCAAAAGTTTTATTCTTCTCTGACTTGTTTATGTGCGCTTGCACTACAGAAACCTAATAGGAGCATCTGTTAACTGTGGAAGTGGTATGTATGGTTGATTCATTCTCATAGCTTCTCTAAAAAAGTAATTACTTACACTTCCTTTGCGAGACAGACTGCCAGAAGGTCCTCTGTCAGTCCATGTTCTCACTCTCTCCATTACTTTGTTCAAGTACTTGAGGCTTGTCTGAGTGACAGTGGCAGGGAACTCCAGAATATCTACAAGATATAACAAGGGAATTGGATATTTGTCTCTTAAAATAAATTACAATACTGATAATCATGGCTACGAGCTGTTTAAATAATTTCTGTAAAATAATACATTACTACAATCAGTACTCTTCTCTGAAATATTATACTATGAATATACAGTAGACAAAAGGTTACCTCCAAAAAGCTAAAAAGCTTTTATTTTCTTTTTACTTACAATAAGACTACAAATTTAGAACGCAAACTTTGCAGAACCCTTAAAAACACACAAAACCCTCAAAAAGCCAATTTGCATAAACATGAGAAAAGTTTTTAATAAGAATATGACAAGAGCTGCATCTCACTGAGACCTATCACATGAAAAAGAATCTTCCAGTGCCTTGCAAGACTTTAGGCTTTTTTAAGACTCTCAGTTCCCCTCCCCACCCTTCATTTGCCTAGGTAATCACAAGAAGCCTCAGATTTAGCTCAACACTCCAGCATTTATTAAGCATTTTGACTGTGCAAGATTAACCTTCGTGAGTCACAGTAGTCATCATCTTCTGCAGTCTGCTCACACTGCTTAAGTATTAGCTACCTCCTGGAGAGATCCTAAAACAAGAATGAGCTCAACTTCATTAGATGCATACTACCGCAGAGCCTAACTCCCCTCTCAGTGCTTGCCCCATGCATGGCATACAGTCCATCCAAACACCTTGATGGGATTTATACAATAGCATGAGGCCATGGCTAAAGCTCTGTGCTGCACTCCAAGTCTAACAACAGATCAGAGGTGAGATCAAAAGACTAATGGATAATCAGCTTACATTACTAACAGTGTTATAAATAAAATGAAGAGGAAAGATCAATCTCCTGCCTTAATATTTTATTACCTCACTTTTGCAGGGTAGGGTCATGGGAATGTGTCCTGCCACAGCCTGACCTGACATTAACCATTGGTTTTCTTTTGTAAGTAAAATGCAGGTGCTGTGGATCCAGTGCATCTTGCTGGAGTGAAGTCTTTGGTTCTTACCTGTTTAAAAACCTCTCACAGCACAGTAAATATAATGGGGTTTTTTTGTAACTATTACTTTAATCCTTCAGCAAGGGACCATTTAAACTCTTGTTAGCTAACCCAGGAAACTAATAAATCCCTTCCTGTGCCTGAGATGACTTTTCTCTACCATTTTCCAGCCTATTGAGCTTTGAATAATGGCATATCCAGTCCGGTTTTTGAAAGCAATCATCCACTACATCCAATATGTTTATTGTCAGGTTATTCAAACAGTACTTACTAGGTTAATCTGCTGATAATTTAACTTTCACTCGCATATGACCTAGCCTAGATGGCCTGCAGTGTGTGTTGCCTTTAGGTTTTATAATTAACCACACAAGACAGTTAAAAATGCAAGCATGTATGTCCCAGCTTGGAAATCTGGTCAGCAGCACAAAGGAGCTGTTACTATTGGAGTCAGGCAGACATTTGAAGTTTAGGGGGCTCTCTGCTGCTTTTTGCTTTTTCAGATTGCTTATCAAGTTGGGTTATTCTAGTATTTGTAAGGTAAGTATGCCATGTATGTTCTCTTGCAAGCTGTAGCAGTGAACTTGCTTGTCACAGGTACGTGGTCAGATGGTGGATGCGTAGTCTGGCTTACAGATTGAAGACAGCAATCTTTCTCTGCAGTCATTCTGTTTCTAAAGAGCCTTTAGTAATGATGCAGAAACATGGCCTCAGTTTAAATTGCTTACCTTTCCTTGAAAAATCTGTCCCCGTAGATAGCTTAACAAAAGCACCTATGTGCACTTAGTTTGAATGGGTTTGGGGGATTCTATATCCATTATGCCTGTGGGGCTGGTCAAAAGCTCTCCAAGATAGTCTGGATCTCTGGAGCCCCTAAGTTTGCTGTCTCTGCACAGGTTGTGAAGTTTGCAGGAAGAAAGCAATCTTGATGGCATTTTCTGTGCTGGCATCAAGCCAATCCCATAGGCAGTGTTTGCAGACCCCATGCAGCTGTAAGGCACTTTAGCAGCCATCAAGAGGCAGCTGAAGAGGTGGCTGGGCTACCTACAATGGCTGTGGTTGCTAGAGACCTACTTCATTGTACACAATTGGTACTCTGTTGGGAAATGTCTTCTGTGTTAGGAAGTGGGTGCATCCTGATCCCAGAAGAGGTATACCAGGGACCCACAACCTGTCGAAAGGTCTTTCTCTGGCTTTTTCCCAAAATCCTTCTTTTCAGCTTGTCACACTGCCCTGACTCTGCAACCTGGGTGCAAAAGGAGGCAAGGCTCCCTGGTGTATTTGCATGGTACACCCAGGTGGGATCCAAAACAAGTGCAAGGCCAGTCTTGTCAAAAATGCTGTAAAGGCTTGTGGACCAGGTGATGTGTAGATGCACTTGGTGAGGTGTGTGGGTATCCTGAGGGTACAGCACCATGGGGTATGTCTGGGAGGAGGGTGCAGACATGGCCATTTGTACCACTAAGGAGAGTGAGCCCCAAGATCAGAGGGACCTCAAGACAGTGGCCTTAAGTTTGGAATTAAAGCTGGACTGACAATTGCATGTGAGATGCAGAAACAACCTAACAGATGGGTCACAAGACAACACTTGAACTTCGGACCAAATTCAGTACCCAGCATTTTGTCAGTGTGCACCTAAGTATTTTAAGACAAACTCAATTCAACAAGCACACCACCATTTTCTAGTTTTAATCTCTAAGTTGATGCAAACAGAAGTTGCATGTAGAATATAATGCAGTTTCTAATATTAATTGTCAAAAAGTATTGATGGTAGCTCTTTACTCTGAAGGGAAATTAATGTAAATTGCTGTACAGACATGAGGAAAGTCATCTGAGAAGTGCTGCTGCATGATCAGTTAAAAATAGTGAAACCAAACATTAAGAATTTGGGCAACAGAAAGTAGAAAATATCTCAGCCAGCAGGCTCATAGAACCCAAGCACAACTTTCTAGTTGTCTCCCCTACCTTACTGGCATCTGACTTGGAAGTCTTGCACAGACTTAAAACTGTCTCTGGCAGGCACGGGATAAGAAATTTCAAAGCCCTGACTGAGATAATGTGAGACCAGATGGCTATATTGACAATCCAGAAAATCCTTTCTCTGTGTTCTCTCTCCACAGCCTCACCTACACAATGAACAAGAGAAATGAAAAGCTGCTCATACAGAAGACTAAACAGAAGTAGAATATTACCTTCTGGGATCCCCTCAAGAGAAAGAAATGGAGCCACTAAAAGCCAGCCATGCAACCCACTTCAGAGTACAGCAACCCAGTATCGCACAGATGTATTCTCAGGTATAAACCCAGACTGACTTTTGGGAAGGCCCAAAATACCTAGATACCAGAAACCTTTTTTAGAGATACCAGTGATGAGTTAGCTGGGCTGCCTTTGTTCAGCCTTGGCATCATGCAGGAAGCCAACAAAGCAGCTGTTAATAGTTTTGCTAGTGTGCTTCCTTCCACTGTTCTTTGTAAGGACTGCGTTAACACACTCCAAACTCTACTTTTTTTTAACAAACCACTAGTGCAAGAAAAACGATTGTAATTCATTTAGCAATACAAGTCAACTTAGCTTTCCCTTATTGGTTGGGAAATGAATGAAAAGAAAGAATCATTTATGCTTAAACATGAAAAGTCATAGAATCATAGATAGTTAGGGTTGGAAAGGACCTTAAGATCATTTAGTTCCAACCCCCCCACCATAGGCAGGGACACCTCACACTAAACCATGGCACCCAAGGCTTCATCCAACCTGGCCTTGAACACTGCCAGGGATGGAGCACTCACAACCTCCCTGGCCAACCCATTCCAGTGCCTCACCACCCTAACAGGAAAGAATTTCTTCCTTATATCCAGTCTAAACCTCTCCTGTTTAAGTTTGAACCCATTACCCCTTGTCCTGTCACTACAGTCCCTAACAAAGAGCCCCTCCCCAGCATCCCTACAGGCCCCCTTCAGATACTAGAAGACTGCTATGAGGTCTCCATGCAGCCTTCTCTTCCCCAGGCTGAACAGCCCCAACTCTGTCAGCCTGTCTTCATATGGGAGATGCTCCAGTCCCCTGATCATCCTCGTGGCCCTCCTCTGGACTTGTTCCAACAGCTCCATGTCCTTCTTATGTTGAGGACACCAGAACTGCACGCAATACTCCAGGTGAGATCTCCCAAGAGCAGAGTAGAGGGGCAGGATCACCTCCTTGGACCTGCTGGTCATGCTCCTTTGGATGC
>NDXB01006263.1:11255-34345 GCA_002631895.1 Agapornis roseicollis | reverse complement strand
GGGGGGTTGGAACTAGATGATCTTAAGGTCCTTTCCAACCCTAACTGTTCTATGATTTTATGATTCTAAGATAAAGTCTTGCCTTGTGAAAAGTATTCACGTAGTCTTTCTTCATGGTTCAGTTCCTCTAGCTTCTAAGATTACTTATTGCTTCCTATAGGTGGCCTGCATTCAAAAGAGTTTTTTTTCCCGGTAACCCAAAGTTGAGAAGTATTCCAAAAATCATGACACCGGATGCACATATGAGGGACCATGATTTTCCTAGCTCTTAAGAGGCTTTGTTTACATAAGTTGAATAAGCAATTTTTGTCATCTACAGTACACTGAAAACTTATTTATTGTCCATCATCACCTTTGTTTTAATCATTACTGGGTTTTAGACTATTCCCCACTGTCCTTAATAGCAGAAAGACAGCTGGATAGAAATGAAAACATGCAAAACTACAACAACTTTCTTTCTGTTACCAAGTCTGAAGTGTGCTACTAGAGCTAAAAATTAATAACACTATGGGACAGTGTGAACAGAGTACCAGAAGATGCATTACTTCAGTGCATTTCCATAGCTGATTCTATTGGCCAGCATCTGATAAAGCCCAAATCACAGTTATTGCTGCTTTTCCCAAGATGTGTGCAGGCACATAACAGCAGATATGCCAACTGCTCTTTCTCTGAAATTTCACCTTTTTACCACTACCATGGTACACTGATTGCTGGCAGCACAGCAAGACAAAATTTTCACTTTGTGCTGCTTGGGATAACTTGGCCTGATACGCATTGCAAACTTTAATTAAAAATGAGTATCTCACATGCTGAATCTCACATTGCCTACCACCCAGTATTGAATAAGTGATGTTCCTCTTCAATCCTAAGTGCCTGCTTGCAAAGGACTATTTTTATGACTAACGATCACAGATGTAAAAAAAAAGATTATTGGCTCAGGTCTATTGTACTTGTGTCAGAATTAGTCATCAGGAAAACACGGAGGCAGAAATGGAGATACAGAATCACATATCCAGAACTAGCTCTGTCATCTGATCATCTACATGTTCTATAGGGCTGTGTAGAATATAGTATTTAGCTATGAACACAAATCATATTGGACAATGTAGTTATGCTTTTTGCCCTAAAGAATGACACTGAGGTATGGTCTTGCTTCCAGTAAAACATCAAAATGTCAATTTTAGTGCAAAGTATCTTTAAAAAGAGCAAAACAAAATAATCAGTGGTACATACTGAAGGGGTGCAGCTTCATCAACATGAGGCAATGTCAAGAAGCTGCATGAGAAGCACAGATCAAAGATAGAAAGAGAAACTATATAAACTATATAAAGGAAACTATAAAAGTATTTTCAAAATAGTTCATAGATATTGAACTTAGGAAAACTGTTGTTTCTGAATGGAGTTCTTAATTCTAAATAATAAAATAAAACTATTCCAAAACCAGCAATTAGAGATGGTTAACCACAACTGTCATTTCCCAATACTGTAATAAATTCATTAGCGGAACAGTGACAAAGGCAGGCTAGTTTCTGGTTTGGACATTATAATGGATGTAAAGCCTCAGTCATCCAGAAACAAACTATATATTTATATTGAATTAATTGAACAGTCTGAGTTCATTCTGTACATTAACATAATGGTACAGCAAAAATGACATCCCCTTTCTTCAAATTAGCTGAGTAATTAGGGTACCATTCCACAGGAAATTAAAGACCACTTTCAGTTCTCAATGAACTGTCACTGAACCATCTGTGAATTCACACTGGCCACCTTTCAGGAGAGTTACTTTTGAGTAGGAGAGGCCCTGAACCTAGTACTTAGTTTTGTTTGCCTGGATTTACTACTAACACATCAATGGAAATATTGCAGAAAAGACTGAGCAACACACTCTTTAACCCTTAAGTTCAGATCACCTTCCTTTTCCATGTAACATACTGTCTAAGAATAATGGAGAGAACTCAGCACAATTTTCCCTGCCATAATAAGCAGCAATTGCTAGAAAACAGTTTGGTAATGATATCAATATCTTGTGCCCCCTGTCTGGCAAGGATACTTAGGAAAAGTCCATAGCTTTCATTACTTTTGTTTTGTTCATGCTATTATACACTGAAATGGAACATGCTTATCTGATTAAACTAGTGTCTAATTTATTCTCAAATAAAGTTTCTTCTGATTTTTTTCCATTTATTTATTTAGTCAAAAATTGGGGGGTTTATACTTCTTTAATAACTACTGCTGCAGGTGTGTCAGATCTAACCTAACATCATTTATTTGCTAATTAGTACAAGAATTCTTAACAAAAACAAACATTAATGTCATCAAAATTTTAGCATATCTTTGAAAGCAGCACTTTAAATGTACTGAACTGTTCTCCAGAACAATAGCATTTCCTTTTTTTAAAGTCAGAAGTCAGGGATTGCAGTTAAGCAATTATTCACTCTACCAGAAGAACAAGAAAAGAAAAGAAAATATTATCTCTGATGGTCCCAATCCTGAGAGCATGGAGTTTTTTTTCAAGTGAATAGAACCCGTCTTCAATTTAAGCTTGTATACAAATGTTTGGAAAGCAGTCTTTAAAAACTCATTTTCATTAACTATTATGTTTATGACTGCTCATAAAAAAGATTATTACTAGGATTACTTATATTTTCAAACAATTTCATTCCAAATTACAGAATTTGATTTTTTTCTCTGGGGAAGCAAAGGACTATTTCTCTCAACAGAGGAAGTTCCTAATCTATAGAAAGTACTGACAAATGTACCTCTTGTGAATATAGCTATCCAAGCCAAGTAACTTCAATTTCTTCCTGTATTGAGCTAGAGGACTTGGACACTTTATGATAAAGAGCATTTATAGACATATGATCTATTAGTACATGAAGAAAGAACATACACAAGAGGAACAAATCCTGATATTCCTTATCAGTTCATGAAACCTAAACCAAGAGAACTGTTACAATTCCAGCCATTGCTTTGATCTAACTCCCCATGTGGGGCTGGGAATGTGGTTGGAATGAATAGCGGGTGTCTGGGACAGAGGGCAGGCACTGGCAAAGGACTTCCCTTTTTGGAAGCAGCCCATATTTATGCTTGATATTAACTACTGCATAACAACAAATTTGCTTCTAAAATGTACAAAACTGGCCCATAAAATCCTTCTGGATCTGACCTTACCATTCCGTGTACAGCAGATTCCTTGGCTGTGTTCATTAAAAACCACATGAACCTCCAGGATTATGGAGGAAGAAACAGAATAAAAGTTTGACTCTGTGAGCCATTTAGAAGGAAAAATTGGAGTACTTTACAGTGATATTAAAACTGCAAGTGACAGTGACAAAGAATTCAAATTGAGGATAATGTATTTCAAGGGTTTTCTGGTGCTCTGACAAAAGATACTGTAATTCCAGGCTATCTTATAATGCTAAAACTCCTGAAAATAGTAGCAGAAGCTATAATGTGAGAGTTCTTTGCTTTACAAGAAGGAGTTAAAGGGAAGGAGGTTTGTGAAAATCTCTCTTTGTTATTGAAATCTATTCTAGATTTATTTTTTTAAAAAATCTTTTCCTGACAAGCACAACAGAAAGATGCCTGCAATGCTCTGGCTGATACCCTGGATAAACAAAGCCTCGGCTGACCACTTTTCGAAATATGAAAACAAAGCCTCAAGAAAATATGAGAAAGAATATGACTTGTTTGGTTTTGTTTTCTTTTCCTTCCATTTTCCCAGAAACAAGACATTCTCTATTTACAGTAAAATTTCACGTGAGAAACTCAAATGCAAAGGTACAAACTAAGAGATTAGAAAGCAGAAGCCTTAAATATGGCAGAGATAATTTGATAAAATGTTGTTTTGTTTTGGTTTTGCTTAAATTGCACAGACATTTAAACCCTGACCCTGCAAACACACGAACATTTAAGTTTGCACATCAAATATTGTAACTGTCCTCAGTGAAATATACTTGAATATAAAGTTAGTCACATACGTAACCATGTAATGGGAACGTTTTAGAGAAATTAATCAGTAATACCTAAAGTGGCAAATAAAATCACTTGATTATACTCACACAGGGCAGTGGAACCCTACTGACAGACCCCTACATCAGCACCCAGTGATTTAGCTACACTCATCTTGATTCAAGTTGCTAACTCTGCTTGTCCCAACTGTGTTGCCATTCCAGCTTGCTTGGTCACAGCTAAGACATCTCAATGTGCAGTGCAGACACTTCTAATTATTTGCTAGGAGACAGCGTAGAAATTTAGGGCCAGTACCTGTGATACAGGTAATGACTGTAGAGACTATGGCTAGCAAAAATTAATCTATAGGTTTGCAAGCTATTGTGTCATTCATATCTCCACACGTTTATGCACCTTATAAAGAAAAAGACTGGTCAAAGTATGCTGATAATTGTATTAGGATAGAAACTCCTACTGAGATAACAGTGGGAAGACTATTTTAATCTGAATCAGCATTACTTACTAAATTGCTAAATTCGTTCTTTGAAAATATTAGCAGTCCTTTGTTTAATTGAAAGTGAAAAAAAATGACAAAGATGTCACAGCATGTAAGCTATGTTCACTTTAACCCTTGGCTATCCTGGCAGCTTAAATTATTTGGGTCAAATGTACTTTAGAATGAGAAGAAACTATTCCCTTTGAAATCAGTAAGTATTGTGTGCTTTTTCTTTAGATATAAATTTACACTTCTTATCAAAACACTTTCATCAATGAGGAAAATACCCTGGCTTACTTATTTGCCAAGTAAGCCTTACTGAAATAAATTCAGTTTAATGCTACTCGATAAGAAAAAAATATGAAAGTAATACATGAAAATAGTTAAGTAGAAAAATCCTCTAATGTGAGAATGATAAAGCAAATACACTGATATTCCCATAATCAAAAGCACACAATAAGACTGTGAGATCAAACCTGTTCTGGAACATTTTTGCAGTCAGCGCCAGATATGTTAAAATACATACTGAAGCTTCAGATGTCTAGCCCAGAACTACGAAGTATTGAAACAAATACATTTCTGCATTTCATTATAAACATTCATATTTTATTTTAGTTCGTATCAACAAGAAAACAACCTATCATGATTATAATCAACTGAGGAAGAACAATTTTACTCCAGTGACATACAAACCCATATGCCATGAAAAAATATTATTAAAAATATCTTGTCTGGTAAGAAAGAAATTAAAATAGAACAGCAAAAATAAGGCCACGGCAATGAAAGACGGAGGCTCTCTTGCTTTAAAGACACACGGTGGATGGACTCCTGAAGGACCAAGTTAATATTTACTAACTCTAAGCACATTCAATAGTTTCAGATTTCTTTCTTTTAGTGGGGCCACTGCTCCTTTTGTTTGAAGACAGAGCAAAGCTGTGAATAATGCCTAAGAGCAAAACTAAACCAGAAGTAAATGACTTTTTTAATGTGAGACCTTCAACCTCAATTCCAGTTCCCCAGAGGCCATCCTTGACTCCTTCTCAAGTAATACTCTCACAGATGTCAACTGGGGATAAAGATACTTCCAAAAGAAACTGATGAAGAAACTGCTGCAGAGAAAGGTGAGCTTAGAAGTCTCTTCTGACTCTGATGAAGGGAAGTTAGGGCAGTGTTGTTCAGAATGGCCAATTCAAATAAATGCACTATAGAAGGTGACTACAGACAGCAAGGGCAAATAAAACAGCTGTTCAACAAGTCAATGAAGGCTACTGCTCAGCTAAAGTAGTGATCAAAATTAATTAATTTTGGGTGTTACGCAACACTTGCAGAAATGTTCAAAATACATTTGTTGTCACATCATGTTATTGGACCCTTCTGAAGACTTGTTCTGACCCAGTAAAAACCCTATATATATGTATTAGAAAAAAGCCATTTTACATGGATATTTTACTGTTTCTCTCTGTATCATAGTCAGGGGGCAAAGGAAGAATAGTCAGACTTTTTATTGTCTTAGTGTCTGATGCAAGCAGTGAAAATGTTAAGGTTGCCAGGAGTTAAGAAGCAACATCCCAAGAAAGGAAGGAAATGAACCTCTTCTCTGACATGGACTGAATATTTGAGCAGAATTCTTTAAATGTGTATTTTGTTTGAATTGAAATGTTTTGACATCCATTGTGATAATTCACATCATAAAGGTTTTGTATGTATTTACAATATATACAGTCATTTTTTAAGTTAACATTTTATATTTCAGTTTAATACAGCACTACTTTCCTCCATCCCCATACTCTTGCAAAAATTAGAACTGGACTTTTCCATTTCACAGCTAAATGTGGATTTTAAAACTTATGTTCGTTGCTATGGTGTATATAGTATTAATTCCTTGCATCAGTTTATATCTTTGTATCTATGTTGTTCATTGCATATCTCAGCATTTATATGTAGGAGACACCTTCCCATCTGTGGCTCTTGAAATGCATTCCCTCACTGTTTTCACTCTGACTGGTAACATGAGGTGGTTTTGCCCTTTGGTCATAAAATTNTTTATATCTTTGTATCTATGTTGTTCATTGCATATCTCAGCATTTATATGTAGGAGACACCTTCCCATCTGTGGCTCTTGAAATGCATTCCCTCACTGTTTTCACTCTGACTGGTAACATGAGGTGGTTTTGCCCTTTGGTCATAAAATTGTCAACAAGGCCTCTGAGATAGCTTTAAGTAATGAAATATGAATACACCAAATAAAAAAAAAAATAAAAATGCTAGGGATATCATGTTGCTGGCACACCTTCAGTTCTGGAAGATAACTGAATGGATAGAGCTTTCATAATTTATCAAAGTTTAGAGTAGATCTCAGCATAACACAAGCATGTCCTTGCACACCATTCATTGATCAAAGCAAAAACTACATACAAACAAAATGCATGCCATAAAGGTGTAATTATAAGTACAACTGTCTAACAAAATACTTCAAATTCAAAAGGTAACATCTCTCTTTTTCATCCCCTTAAAGGGTGAAACAAAACACTTTTCAAAAGACAATAACTCAACTGGCTTGACATGAAGTTTGTCAATGAAGTAATAAAAAAAAGAAACTATTTTTCCATATTTTTAAAAATAATACTTGAAGTACTTGATTTGTTTCTCATTAATCACAGATTCACCGCATCACAAGGAGTGCTTTTGTACAGAGGCCTTTGCCTTTGTGCAAATTTTGTAGAGATTTATCTTTTTTTTTTTTTGAAGCACCTACATAATCCAAGATGACACTAAATACAGCATAGCATGTAGCAAGTTATCATGCTGTTATTATGTTTTTGTCATCATATTTACCAATTTGGTATACTATTATTTTATTTGCAGTAAGAGTCAATAGATCCTTGCTACACCCTTGATAATATTATTTTATAATAATTATTTTTCTTCCCTAATCAATCCTATAGAAGTAAAATTCAGAAAGGCTTTGACTCATCTGTGTGTCTCTAGAAGTCTAAATTCACATACAGCTGTTCAAGACAAAATAGACTCTAGACTAAAATATCTATCTTACAATTACAGATTAATTAAAGTTGTATCATTTGAGACAATGTTAATTCTAGAGATAAGTTAGATTGCTAACACAAGCACAAAGAGTTTTTCAGAAATTACTACTGCCTTTTAAATTGTGCTCATATTTAAAGTCATGGTGTCAGGAAAAATGCAGAAGGCAGAGGAAACATTCACAATGAACATTCATAAAGAATGTTCATAAAAAAAAAGTTACTCCCATATGTCATTACAAAGCTAGCAGCTGTGTTGATGAAATCACAATTCCTTTTGGTGACATCCATATGGAATGTAGAGCTTTGACATTACCATTCAGTAAAAGCTGTGGTCTGATTTTCTGCATGTAACTGTATTAGGCAATTGTTAGTTCTATTTGATACTTTATTCAAAAATAAAAATGTTATGGGGCATATATCCAGAATTACATTTGGTGTGAAATATGTTGTGATGGGCTTTGTTCCTGATGTAAATTGTCTGAGTCACAAAAATCATGGATTTTTTGAGTCATAGAGTGATCCAAGTTGGAAAGGACATGATGAGGTTTCTCATCCACTCTCCCGCTCGAAGCAGGATCAGCTATAAGATCAGGTCAGCCTGCTGAGGTCTTTGTTCAGTTAGGTCTCAAATACCTCCAAGAATTAACATGGCAGAGCCCTTCTGGACAATCTGCTCCAGTACTTGACTGTCCTAAGGATGGCTTCATATAGAAGTTTACATCAGAAATTTCCTGTCTAAAATTCTCTCAAATTGACTTTCATTTTCCACTTGCTAACTATCAGGAATGTTCTAATTTTTCATTTCTATTGTGTCCTCCTTGGGACTTTGGGTTTTGAGTGAAAAGTCATGACAACTTTGGGAATATCTTGAGAATGCCATTCTGCTTCCTTCAGATCCTCACGGAACTTGTGATCTCTAAATCCTTTTAAGAATGCCACTTCATAATTCTTCAAGTCTGAAAATGGCCCTTTTGCATCAGAATAGAAGAAATTTAAAATTATGAAGGTGCCTATTGCACAGGGAATTTCACTGAATCTAACACACGCTGTTTTCAAAACAACTCAGTAATCCAGTGATTGTCACCTACAATAACGGCATACCCTCTTCCCACACAAGTGATGAAATGCCCTTGACATCCTGCCATGAAGATAACAGGGACATTATGATCTAGTCAATTCTTATAATCAAGGTGCACAAATAAAGTCATATGCAAGACATACCGGACAGCCATCATAATTGTTTCTGAATTAATTAAGCTATAGATTAGCATACAACATACTCAGTGTTGACAATAAGTGGAAAGGTAGATGTTATTTCCTCCCCAAGGATGCCTACTGCATTTTGAAGTACTAAGAAGAGTCAAGAGAAAAAACAGGGGGCTGGGAGAATCATAGAATAGTTAGGGCTGGAAAGGACCTTAAGATCATATCGTTCCAACCATAAACCATGTCACCCAAGGCTTCATTCAACCTGGCCTTGAACACTGCCAGGGATGGAGCACTCACAACTTCCCTTCATCCCATTTCAGTACCTCACCACTCTAACAGGAAAGAATTTCTTCCTTATATCCAATCTAAACCTCTCCTTGTTTACCCCTTGTCTCTCTGTTACCCCTTGTCCTGTCACTACAGTCCCTAATGAAGAGTCCCTCCCCAGCATCCCTACAGGCCCACTTCAGATACTGGAAGGCTGCTATGAGGTCTCCATGCAGTCTTCTCTTCTCCAGGCTCAATAGCCCCAACTCTCTAAGCCTGTCTTCATATGGGAGATGCTTCAGTCCCCTGATCAACTTCGTGGCCCTCCTCTGGACTTGTTCCAACAGCTCCATGTCCTTTTTATGTTGAGGACACCAGAACTGCACACAATACTGCAAGTGAGGTCTCAGGAGAGCAGAGTAGAGGGGCAGGATCACCTCCTTTGACCTGCTGGTCACGCTCCCTTTAATGCAGCCCAGGATATGGTTGGCTTTCTGGTCTGCAAGCGCACACTGAAGCCGGCTCATGTTCATTTTTTCATTGACCACCATCCCCAAGTCCTTCTCTGCAGGGCTGCTCTGAATCTCCTCTTTGCCCAACCTGTAGCTGTGCCTGGGATTGCTCCGACCCAGGTGTAGGACCTTGCACTTGGCATGGTTAAACTTCATGAGGTTCAGAAAAGACTAAGGGAGAGCTACAGATCATTTTAATACAGGCTTCAAATATGGGATATCATATGTATCAAACCAAAATGGCATACAGAACAAGTTACTGCATATCCAGTATTTAATTCAAAATTTCTGATTTGTGGCTATCTTTATTTGATATTTCTTGCTGTCATTTATATAAAAACATGGTGAATAAACACCTTTCATATTTAAGGTGAAAATATTANACCCAGGTGTAGGACCTTGCACTTGGCATGGTTAAACTTCATGAGGTTCAGAAAAGACTAAGGGAGAGCTACAGATCATTTTAATACAGGCTTCAAATATGGGATATCATATGTATCAAACCAAAATGGCATACAGAACAAGTTACTGCATATCCAGTATTTAATTCAAAATTTCTGATTTGTGGCTATCTTTATAAAAACATGGTGAATAAACACCTTTCATATTTAAGGTGAAAATATTATTTGATATCATAAAATGGTATATGGAGCAAACAGATACTAAAAAAAGAGTAAATAAATGGCAACAGGCTGTACCTTCGATGTGGCTTATCATCTTTCATTAACAGTCCCACCTGACACTACAAAAGTGAGGTTACTAGAATTTCCTCATTAAATTAAGTTAGGCTAATGAAGGTAGCTCAGAGAGTCTCCCAGTAGCCACAAACACAAGTATACAAATGGCAAAGGCAACAGATTTTTTTAAAAAAGTAGATTATACTTCAGACTTTCTATTTTAGGATATCTATAATTCACCTTAACAATGAATGAGATTGTGTTCTAGGTGCACTAATAGGCCATAACTGCCCTGAGCAATTCCACCTGGGGCCTCCACCCACATCCCTGCCCCTGGACTCTAAACTCAGGACTGGAGAGCTGCTCCTTTGCTGCACAGGAGGTGTGTCTGTGTGGAGCCTCAATTCTAGATGTGACTGCTGCATGGATCCTGGCTCACTGCTCTATGTGGCTGCTGGTAGACCTTGCCTACCAGCTCTGTCTGCTGTAGCTGGATCCTGTGTAGGCTGTGCCCTGATGCAAAGGGTCACTACCCTGTGCTGGGATTGAGCTTGGCTTCTGCCTTGTAGCTCCTCATGGAGCAGCACTGCTCTTGCTGACAGAGATGCAGATCCAAAATCAGTAAGTACTACCAGCAGCACTGATACCATCCCTGGTCACAGAATGGCATGGTGGGGAAGCCAGTCCTCTAGTTAAAGCTGAATGTAAGTGAGCTTTCTGTCTCTCATCCTAAGTAGCTCTGTTGTCAGCTCAAGTAAGTTTCTTGCTCAGAGCATCTTCTGGGAACTATTTTTTTTAATGTCATTTACAGTGTTGAGGATTTCAGTCAGCAAAAGCAGTATTCAGTAGTACAAAACCCTAACACCATGTGCTGTCCCCTTCTTTCCTGACAACAAAAAGCTATAAAGTATCCACTTGCAAAATACCTGGATGGTGGAGTGTTTGTCATAGCCAGCTCCACCCAGCTCTCCTTTAAACACCTAACAAGGTTAGAATTCCCTGATAACAGAGCATTCAAACCTTAACCACATAGCTCTTTCATAAGAACTGCCATTGTTGCTCTTTCAGTGTCCCACAGAAGTGGGAGGTTTAGTGCAGAGAGGTCACAAGATGTTTTGTCATGCATTTCAGCTGGCTTTGGTCTCAGAAGCTGAGACGCTATGGTAGCAGAAATGCTAACAGCCAGCCTATGCAAGCATTCCCTTCATTGTTTGCATTGTTGGAGCAGCACCCTATGATAGCAGTGAATGTTAAGAGGCTATAAATATGGCAAGAATTCAGAGAGTAGACACCTCTCAAAAGGCAGCTTTTGAGGCTGCCTCAAGATTTGGATATCATTTCAATATTATTGGGAAGGCTTTAAAGTTAACACAACAGCTGCTTTTTCATTGGAGAGTCAAGCAATAACAGACAAAATTAATGTCATTGTTCAGTTTAGAGTAGCTACTGATTGAATGGCAAAGCTGACTGGTTTTGTACATCCTGTTTAAGTATACATGTGTAAATAGAAATTTTGTGCATTGATGCCTTGGTTAGCTGCTCTGTCAGTAACACCTGCCTCTTTAGTACTTAGCATATATAGTAGTCGCTACACTCAAGTACTCTGTGGAGACACCTGAACTCTACAAATTGCCATGACATTTTACATCACTCTCCTGAATGGTTCACTTCCTGGAGCAAGCTTAGTTGGTAGTGATGGCCCCAGTACCTCCACTAGGTTTATCAGAGGTAGCTTGTCTTACACTTTGTATAACAAATATCCTTGTTATTTAGCAGCTATTGGAAAGAAAGATACTTCCCAAGGTTTTAATATGTGTAAACCATGTCTAATGGTTAGGAAGGGTGACTATTACACTTAAAAATTGAATTATTACTAAATGAAAATGTTCAAAGTGTCTGTATCATAGCTTTTCATTAACTTCATATTATAAACACGGTTGGAGGTTTTTAATTTTACACCATTTTATTTCCTCTTTTTCAGTGTGGTGCAAATCATTCCACCAAACAGATTGCATTCAGGAAACTGGATTCCCTGATGACTGTATTTTAGAAACCTTTTGACTATGTTTTACGTAGTAAAGAAAACAATTCACATTCAGTGTTAAATCATGACATAAAAGCACCTATAATACTGACTGCTGGGATTTTAACATGGCACTTAAATCCTGGTTTATTTCCCTGAATGCATCAGTTCTGAGAATCAGACTGAAACAGGTGTCTGGCTACAACTGTAGTTTAACTACACAGATTTGCATCTTCACTTGTTCAATGAAGTCCAAGTTTCAAAGTCCAAACATTACTTGGCAGTCACAAAAAAAAACACAACGAATTTTATACTCCAGTTTGGTGTCATGATAAGCATAAGGAGAGATTTATGGAAATAGAAAAGCTAGTAAGTATTCCCACATAACAGCTGAAAATAGCATTTGACTCAAGGTATAAGAAAAAAATATACTGATACTCAAAACGGAAAAATGCATATTTATGGCTAAGTGTAGCTTACCAATGCGTCATCTAAATCCTTAATATTGATGTTCCAAATCAATTACAAATCTTCCACTTACATCTATGGCAGCAGTACTATATCCCTTGTTAGCAAGTGCTGTGAAGGAATGAATTTACAAACAAGAAACCCCTTTTTTACCACCACCAAAAAAACCCAAAAAATCCTCACAGTAGCAGTCTTAATTGCCAGGTAGAAAATCTGCATTAAGTGGAGATGAAACTGAGAGTATATTTCTTAAATAAAGTAAGCATAAAAAAGTTTTAGTAATTGTCCCAAACTAAGTATTAAGATTGCAGGAAATTCAGGGATGAGGTTGTACTTAGAGAAAGCCCAATCCTTTGAACTAACCATGGTCTATTTCTTTTCTCCAAATTCTGTTGATCAATTCTATCTTTTGTATTTGTGTTTGTGTAAACCATGTAGTTTTAGTTGTTTGAAACCTGTTTTAGAGTAATGGGATACTCACGCCATTAAAACATTGTCCATGCCTGCATGTTTAATACCACTTAATTTTTCAAGACATTTTTCGTCTCTGTTTATCCTATCTATTGTAAAATGACTTAGCTTACAGTGAAGACTCCCTGCCCAGTATGAGCTATGGATGTTATTGCTGCCTAAGATATGAAGATAATCACAGTTGTTTGACTTGCCAATGTTTGTTTATGATCCTAGAGAAATAGAGGTGAAAAAGACAAATGTCAAGAGAACAAAGGAAAAGGAAACACATTTAGAGAATATGCTTGAAATAAAAATATGGACATATGCTCATATTTAATGCATTCATAGCAGAAAGACACGACCTATTATCAAAATTAGTATCAAAATTACTTTTTTCTTTCCTGTGGTTTTTTTTTTTTTTTGTTTGTTTGTTCTTATTGTTGTTTTATGTTGGCTTTTTTGACCCCCTCTCTCTTTTTCCCCAAGAAATCTACACTGGTGATTGGCATTTTCTCCTGAGCCCTGGTTTCTGTCAGTGGATCTTGAACAGTATATGGGGAATGCAATTCTTTGGTACCAGACATTGATGTACCACTATGCAGGCATGCATGAGGTCACAAGCATTTGACACATGAACACAGTTTAGCTTGTGATCTTGCCATCTGTATATTTCAGGGTTAATACTTTTTTATTTTGAAGCTCATAATGCATAATGGAACTGAGCAGCAATTTGCTGTTATGATGTAGTAGCTATGAGCTTCATATTAGATGTAATTGAAATCCATGTTGCTTTTCTTAGGTATAGACTGTCTTCAAATCTGTAAAACTGTCCAGTCTGAAGTCTAGAAATCAGACCTCCCAGAAAGTTATAACAAGCCTTCTATGCTGTGTTCTCACGCTGCTTCCTTTCATGCTCTGCTCTTTTTTTCCCTTCCTTTACTGTACTCTCCTATATCTATGCATTCATGTCTGCTACTCAGCTGATTTGCTGAGTAGCTCCCTTTGAAATCAGTAACAAAGCTCCAGTTGAAGCTCAGGACACTTTTCTGATTATAACATTTTTAGCCTTTTTAGTTGTAAAAGAGTTACTAGGTCTATTAAAATAATGAAACGAATTTTAGTATGTTAATGAATAGATTGACCTTATTTTCTAAATGTAAGAAATTCCTGGAAAGAGACCACACTTACCACATAACATACTTTCTTGATAGAGTAGGCTACAAAGCTATGTCTGTAGGCTAGGCCAATTGATTTAAGCTGAGAAACCAGATAGTCTCTCTAATGCTTTTCTTTTCTTGTGTATCTAAGAGGAGCTACTTGAAAGGATAAGCTATCTATTCTGAACTATTTTGACTAAAATCTCTGTCCTGGATTATGTAAAGCAAGTGTAACACTGTAGTCCTAGCTGCAGTAGCACAGCATTAGTTACCTGGTTTTTGATGTAATTTTGTGAAAGCCTGTAAGTTGTGAAAGTTATCTGATATTCTAAACAGCAATGTCCAAAGATAGGTGGATTAAAACAACAAAACAAACTGCAGAAATAATCACATCTATGGTTCTTTCTGCCTTCTCTCAAAAGAACACAAAAACATAGAAGCATACTGGTGAGGCTTTTGGAAAACATGTAGATAATCAGTTGTCAAGAAAAGCTCTGCCATGCACTCACTTCTACAACCCATAAGCAAAATTAGCTTAGCTCACAGTTTTCCAAAAATTTGACTTAGAGCTTTTTGTATACAGCTATGAAAGAAAGCAACAAATACCAGTGCTGCAATACATAGTAACCTGACCATAAACCTGCAAATGGAATCAGCAAACATGAGGACTGCTGACACAGAACAATAAAAATCATGGTGGGCTGCTTTTCTTTTCCAAGACATTAATAAAGTCAGAATGTAGTCTTCAGCCCTGCAATAAAATGCTTTAAAGTTTATGAATATACTTAAACCTAAGTAGAGCTTTCTCTGATAATCAGACACCGCATGTATTATTTCAGTGTGCTTCTGCATGAAAGGACTAGTATAAAATTGACGTAGAGGGCCACAGACGTATAGGGCCATTAAGCAAAATATCAGGAAAGGAAAACATGAATGCTACATTAAAATCACCTATCTGAGCTTTAGCCAATGAATCAGAATGATTCCTTCATAGGTAAGCCTTTGACTGCTTTCAATTTATAACTAACTTCTCATTCATGTCCTGAATTTCTGTACATGTGCTTGAGCTAGAAGGTAGTGGGTAGTCTAGCAGAATCAGTAAATTGAGAGCTCAAGAGCCTCTCCACAACAGCTAATCCTGTAAAAGTAATAAGCTTTATAAAGCTGCAGGTATCTGCATCTGTCCAAAGCTTGACAAGGTGTTTCAACAAAACAGACCCTGAGAACTTAGAGATACTTCATCTCCACAAATTTTAGAATTCTTTTCATGTTAAAACTCCCCAGAAACTTGGTGGTGGACAAAATATATCTCCCCTTTATTTAAGGCATGAAAAAAAGTCCAATGGTCTTGAAACAGATCAGGGTAGTAGAAGCAATGTAAAAGAAATTAAGGACAGAGATATTGTTAGTAAATCACAAAGAAGTTGTAATGAATAAGGTTTTTAGTGTCTGACAGACCATAAGGACAAACACAGCCTATCTTATAGTCCTACGTTTTAAACTATGCATGCTATGATTATGGTCATAAACAACAGATATTGTGTCTGTATGTAAGAAAACAAAGAACAGTTCTTTTTTAGGAACTATCTGTAGGAAGAACATACAATTTAGTCAACAAAGGAGCTGGAATAACCTCTTGTATTCTTTCCAGTGACTATAGTTCAGTATTTAGCAAAAGGAATGTTTTTGTTCTTTTCTGTGTACATTTTGTCTATCCTCCTCCTCTTTCTAGGGAAACATGGGTTCTTTTCTGTTCTTGCACCTGGTCTGACAAACAGTACCCCCACTATTTTTACATGTTCTAACCCATAGCACTTTTCTTCAGACAGCTGCAACTGCTGTGCTCTCTAAAAGGCAAGCCTCTGATCTATGCCACTAATACCAGTAGGCAGTCAGACAGCATGTAGCACTCCAAGTAACAATTTCTTCTACTGTCCATAATGACAAACTGTACAACAACCCTAGTCCAGCAATCCTGTCCTGAAATTCTTCTATCAACTCACTGACTTCATCATGAGTTGGCTACTGAATTAACTACTGAATTAATTTCTGAATATGCTTTTTTTGCATTTGATGTTTTCTGGGATTGTGAACATGAAAAATGCCTGTTTTTTGGAGGAATTAACTTCTTTCTGGAAGTCTTTTCAAAAAACCTGTTTTCTCGCAGCTTCTCTGCTAGTCTTGATGATTCAGATTTGTTAAGAGAAGCATGGAAAGGTAAACTTTTAATAAGCAATCGATACTGCAAGAGAGCTTGGAAACTTCAGAAATTTAGATGAAAAATAAGGGGGTTTTGTTGAAAGAGAGCAGGACATATAGTGAAGAATTTTCTTTGCTAGTGTGTTTGATATTTTGACTGGAACTGCATGAAATGTAAATGCAAGTATATCACAGTTTAATTCCAATGTGAAAAAAATGAAAACTTCATCATAAATGTGAATCATTTTAAAATGTATTTTCATATGAAACTGATAGGATCTGAAGAACATTAAGTCACAAAACATACATTATGCTATTTGCATTTCTTCTCTTCANAATGTGAAAGAACTGAAAACTTGACGATAAATTAGATGTGAATCATTTTAAAATGTATTTTCATATGAAACTGGTAGGATCTGAAGAACATTAAGTCACAAAACATACATTATGCTATTTGCATTTCTTCTCTTCAACAAGCGTATAGAAAAGTGCCTTTAAAACACAGGAGATCATCAGCTGACAGTGAGAGCAACATTTTTCCCATTTTCAGACAGTGATTATAGCCTTCAAATGCTAGAGAATCTTAGAGAAGGTTGCAAATAATTTATGGAGTTTCTTGGATGCAATTTTTTTAAAGGAATATAATTTTATCTTATTATTCTTCTTTTGCTTTTANGTGAGAGCAACGTTTTTCCCATTTTCAGAGAGTAATTTTAACCTTCAAATGCTAGAGAACCTTAAGAAGGTTGCAAATAATTTATGGGGTTTCTTGGATGCAATTTTTTTAAAGGAATGTAATTTTATCTTATTATTCTTCTTTTGCTTTTAAAATATATTTAGTCCAGTTGTCAAAACTTCTAAACAGAGAGTATACATATGTAAATTACCATATATCAGTACCTTAGTATCTGAGAGAAATTAAACTATATGATGGAAACATCATTTTTTCTGCACCTCAAACTCTCATGCTTACTCCAGTTACTTTTGAGAAGATAAGTGTTAAGGATTTATTGCTACTACATGTTTACAGTATAAATTAATCCCATTTGAAAACAGATTTATCCTGAAAGACATCTTTGTAGGATTTTCTAAAATGTCAAGAGACCCAAGTTACTTTGGACCAGCATAAAGGGAGCATTCCGGAGGCAAAGTTTCTCATGGGAAAGCATAATAAATTAATAGAGAATGAGAAGAGCTTCATCAGACACCTAGTTTAGCCTATTCTTATTGATTTTGTAAAGAGAGGAAATCTGTCATGTGGGGAAGACTGAAGCATGCTCTTAAATTTAGGGGTAAATTTTTCAGTGCTTGAATTTTAGAGATTATAATTGAAAAAAAAAAAGTCAGAAGTTCCTCCTGTTTTCTGGGTACAAATGCTGTGCTTAGTCCAGCAGTCAGGTGCGTTTTTCCACAACAAAAGGATTCTAATACTTTACCAAGAAAAGCTCATGGCAGCTAAACTTTGATCTTTGAGTTAGAAAATCTATTCAGCTTATTCAAAGCTTCTTTTTTGAGGGGAGAAAAAATTCAGTTTTGAATCAAATTATTCTTAAAAGAAGTAAGTGAGGATTATTGCCCCAGAAAATCTTCAGAATTTCAGATTTTGGGAATACGCTGTGTTCTGACAAGTTCAACTCTATACAGGTATGTTTGACCCTTCTCTGCCTGAATGTGCCGTTATCTAAACTGTTCATATGTCATGAAATACATAGCTTAAGCATTGTATCAAGTTAAACTTGCTACAGACACCCTATCCTTTCCAGTTGTAAAAAATGGACTGAAACACCGAAGGAAAGCAATGGAGGGACAAAAGATTGGAAGAATATTTGATGGCAAGTTGATTTGGTTGATACAGACCTAAGAATATCATAGATTCATAGAATCATAGAATAGTTAGGGTTGGAAAGGACCTTAAGATCATCTAGTTCCAACCCCCCTGCCATAAGCAGGGACACCTCACACTAAACCGTGCCACCTAAGGCTTCATCCAACATGGCCTTTNTCATACAATCATAGAATAGTTCAGGTGGGAAAGGACCTTAAGATCATCTAGTTCCAACCCCCCTGCCATAAGCAGGGACACCTCACACTAAACCGTGCCACCTAAGGCTTCATCCAACATGGCCTTTAACACTGCCAGGGATGGAGCACTCACAACCTCCCTGGCCAACCCATTCCAGCGCCTCACCACCCTAACAGGAAAGAATTTCTTCCTTATACCCAATCTAAACCTCTCCTGTTTAAGTTTGAACCCGTTACCCCTTGTCACTACAGTCCCTAATGAAGAGCCCATCCCCAGCATCCCTATAGGCCCTCTTCAGATACTGGAAGGTTGCTATGAGGTCTCCATGCAGTCTTCTCTTCCCCAGGCTGAACAGCCCCAACTTTCCCAGCCTGTCTTCGTATGAGAGATGCTCCAGTCCCTTGATCCTCCTGTAAGAATCCGTTCTGTCCATTTCCAGCATCTACTGTGCTCTGTAACTATGTATGTCCTGGGTTCAGCGGTAGTAGTCAATTTTTCTCGTTCTTAGTAGCTGGTGCAGCACTGTGTTTTGACTCAACCTGGGAACAGGGCTGATAACACTGATGTTTTTAGTTGTCACTAAGTAATGTTTATTCTGACCAAGGACTTTGTGAGCCTCATGCTCTGCCAGGGAGGAGGTGAGGCAGGGAGGAAACAGGGACAGGATACCTGACCCAAACTGACCAAAGAGGTATTCCATACCATAGCATATCATGCCCAGGATATAACTGAGAGTTACCCGGAAAAGCAAGTTCTCTGGGGCTTTGGAGGAGGTATTCAGTCGGTGTTCGGTTGGGGTGGGGTGTTGTGAGTTATCTGTTGTTGGTTGGTGAGATGCTGTATTATTTTCCCTTGTTATTTCCTTTATCATTATTATTATTGGTGGTAGCAGCAGTGATTTATGTTTTACCTTACTTACTAAACTGTTCTTATCTCAACCTGTGGGAGTTGCATTCTTTTGATTCTCCTCCCCATCCTTCTTGAAGCAGGGGAGGGCAAGAAAGGGGTGGTTGAGTGAGTGAATGAGATGCGTGGCTGGGTTTAAACCACAACAATGCATTAATTGGCTATTGTTGTTCTCCTACTGATGCAGACAGTACTGAAAGCATGTGAATATAATATCTAAAGGCTGGAAAGAATAAACAAACACTTTTAGATTGTTCTATCATTCTTTTAGTGCTGGAAGACACCAGAATGACATAGTCAAATATCTTGATCCAGTAGATCAAGATTTTTAGTTGCATCTCTAAGATACCTTCAAAGTGCACATCCCCTTGATCGTTCTGTAGAGATGTATATTTTTGCAAGGTAGCTACTACATTCTGCCATCAAACCACTTTGGGTGTCTACTTATCTGAAAAAATTATAGCAGCCTTTTTCCCAAATATTTAGTCTGCTGAACCACTGGCCTTGCTCTGCTTTTTCCTTCTTTTGTCTATACCCCAGCAATGCCAAGAAGTCAGATACACAGTAATGTCACTGGAGGATCTTGGAACTATTCAGACCTACAGAAAATCAGATTTTGTGTTTTCTGGACATTCACAGAATTTTCTGATGTACAAAAAACAATTTTGCAGGACAAAATGTAGTATTGTTTCAGGTTTCCAGATGTTCTTCTGCCAAGATTTGGCTCTGGAAGTGAGTGCAAGGTACAATTACAGAGCTGCCAACTGAGCTATGCTTAACATCTTCGAAGGACAATGTGTGCTGCCTTTGTACATACTACTAGTTGCATTTAGCACTGGAAGGAATATATATTTTGGGTGATTCCTACAATTTACTCCAAAAACTTCTTTTCTATAGTGCCAGATGCTGACAACATAAACACTGAAATGTGAGTTAGCCTTTAAATTCAGTTCTGACAGGTTTTTTTTGATACTACAAAAATAACATACAGGAAAAATAACATGATCTTGCAAAAGCATCTTAATATACAGTGATGCACTATATGAAACATAAAACCAGAAGAGAACAATATTCTGAAACTGATTAAGGAGGGAATCCAACTGAAAAGGAATTCTGGTGCAGTACATGGCACTACAGCATAATGAATAAACAGCTCATATAATTTCTGAATGAATCAACTTTTATTCTCTAGTCTGTATTTGACACTGAGTATTCTTTGTTACTTGTTCCTGCTCTCTACCAGGCAGCCCACTTTTTACATATAAAACAAATGTCTTCTTATGGATTTAAATTACATTAAGCAAAGTGAAGCAATTATCTACTGTTTTATATGCCCTATCAAAATTAGTCTGACAGTTCATTTCTTTGGTTTAGCTATATAATGCTGCAGAAAAATAGGAAATCAATAGAATTGCTAATATGTATTTTGATTAAACTGGGGTAACACATTGTAATTAAGTCCATAGATTTTGATTTAAAGAATAAAATAAAATTCTACCTCTCTAAACTATGTGGCTTCCATTTATGAGACACTGGAGTAAGAAAGTAATCCGGTAAGGAAAACCAAAATCAAATCTAATTCAGTTTTTAGGCAAAATATTTAGCTAAATCCAGTTTTAAAATATAAATGAAAAGAAAAATTAGTATGTTAATCTATCTTAAACATTGTCATCCTATTTGTCTTACTAGACAATGTATTTCCAAATAATAGCAGCAAAATTATCTGACTCCTGGCACTATTGAAAAGTTATTTCTGAAGCAAATTGCAGAAACCACCCAAAAGTACAGGATGTAGTATTTTATAATACTATGAAAGAAAATTACTTTACATTGTACCCATTGCACTTTAGGAGAAAGTAAAGATGGTAGATGTAATAGCAAACAAGTAATTTAGTAGTTGGAGTACACAGTAAGAGAGGTATTCTTGGCACAGTCAATAGGTGGGTATATAAATAAGATATATTTATATATATTACTCTATTTCTCTTTATACATATATTTAAGTAGGTCAATGTTACCTTTTTAAAACAGTTACAGATCATCTAGTGAAATACCACAATAAAGTCAGAATATACTACACTCAGTACAAGATCAGAATAAAATGTGATAAAATGGCTCTGATATTTATTATTGAAAAATACAATAAAAAACATGAACAACAGTTACTAAGACTAGCATCTTCAGAATGAAAACGTGGCTAAGCATTTGAGCTGGACAATTTCTGCTATGAACTTCTAGAGGTAGCTGCTTCTCAGCCTCATAGAAAACAGCGTATTCAGAAGTACAGGAGAGTATAGTATAGGAGAGTATTGTTTTGTTCTGATTCAGTGAAAGGATTTCTCCCTCTTAGCCAGCAAAACTTCTCCTGTTTCTTGGCTTTCCTGTTGGTCATTGTGGTTCCTAGCCCATGACAGCAGACTGCCATTTTAAAAAGTCTCTTGACATCTTCTTATCTTTGATTTCACCTGTTCTCCTCAACTCACTCTGTGTTCCCATCACCTTCATTTTATCAATATTGATTTACCATCTCATCCTGTGTTGGGACATTTTAGTGTGCTAGCCTGATAGCAAATTATAATCTTTTTGTTGAATCATATTAGCTAGTAGGAAAAATAGCATGGTGAGGCAAGTACTGGACCTGGCCCAAGAAAATAGGTATGTATATCTGCTGGTGGCAGAGAAAGATGGAAATAGGATGTATATTAACTTCAGCTACTGTGGAACACCAACCATGTACAAAAAAGCCAAGCTTTCCAATGCCAGTCTTATAAGATATTGCATATCCTGATTAATGTGAAATTGAAAGTGATTCAAAGAAATATGCATATTTTAAAACTGATTCCTTAAATAATAACCTGTGGATTTGAATAGAAAGGTACGTATGCAAGGATACAATAGTAAACAACTGACATACAAATTAAACCAGAATGCATGTCTTGTTTTAATGATTCCAGTGAATTTAAGAAAAAATGCATAGGTCCAGATGTAATGTATTCAGGGGTTTTTGTCACCAAAAATAAATGGTAAGAAAATGTATAAAATATGCTACATTTTGCCATTATATAAAGTAGGAGCACTCTCTAAATATCCACACAGCCATGCTCACTGTCCATTTTTAAATCCATATTTAGACTCCTCCTTTACCATGATGATAAAAAAAAAGCCACAATAAAACCCTCATATACGCAACTGCTAGATGGATGTTTTCATACCAAACAGAACTGGTTCATTGTTTTCTTGTGCTTCCCCTGTTTTCTTCCACCTGCTAATGCTGGAGTTGCACTCCAGATTGTGTGGTCTTTTAGGCAGGAAGCGTCTCTTTGTAGCATGTTTACTCTGTAGGGACAAAGCAGTCAGGGATCTAGAACTCTACAAGGGAGATGACTTGACTTCATGAGACATAGGGCTTACACATGGCACTTTGTTCTTTCCCCCAGCCTTGACATATTTTGAAGGAAAAGCAAATCAGCATGAAGAAGGATCTCTAGCTGCTGATGGCATCAGACTATTATCTAGTGTTTAAATCAACCCAACCTGGCCCCTTATGATCGATTATTAATTCCAGCCTTTTTCTGTTTTAACTCTTACTGTATTTATTTCAGTTTCAACCACACCTTTTTCCTATTTTCATTTTTGCTCTATCTTCTTTCACCTATTCTCCTACATGGATTTCTTTTTTTTTTTTTTTTTTTTTTTTTTTTT
>NDXB01006263.1:0-10808 GCA_002631895.1 Agapornis roseicollis | reverse complement strand
AAAAAAAAAAAAAAAAAAAAAATGGTGAAAAGTTGGCAGAGGTTCAGCAAAGAACCACAAGGCCTCAAAAAGCAAAACACAGTGTGAGACTTCAGAAGTGCAGTATGATTTAGCTGTTCAGAAAAAAGACTGAAAAGTAACCTGACAGGACATAAATATCTTCATGGCAAAAAAAATACTATCTACTAAGAAGCTCTTTGATCTTATGAAGGGGGATATTACTAGAACAAAATGCTGAGTACCAAAGTCAAATTCAAATTTAAATTGAAAATTCAATGCAGATTAGGCATGCAATTTCAACAGTAAGAACGTCTGGTCACTAGAAGAAATACAAACCAAACGGGCTTCAAATAATGTGTGGATGCCTTTGTGGAAGGTAAAATTCTGTCAACCTCTGAGCTCTTCTTTTTTTGATAGGAGGCATGTTTTATACAAACACAGGTTATCAGGCAGTCAGCATCAGAGCTGATGGTCTGCTTATCTCTTTGGCTTTGAAATCTATGAATCCCATGACATTCAGCAACCAAGTGGCCTCAGTTCTACCAATCTTGCCTGTGCATTTTTCTTCTGATTCCACAGTAATTGTGCAACAACCAGCTGTTTAATATAGAAGATTCTTTTAATTTATATTATTAATTACATTATTAACTGAAATCTTAAAACCTGCTTCCAAATCTGTGGCAAAGCAAAAAGACATACCTCATATTGCTTGCTTGCTTGCTTGATGGCTTGGTTTCGTGAGCGAAGATTTGGGAAGGGCTTTAACCATGCTTACTACAAGCACACTGACCAAGGGCATGAGGGATATGCAAATCTGGTTGGAAAAAAGGGTGCTTACAATAGAACTTACTAAGTCTTATTAGTTTATGAAGTTTCTTCCTTGTTAAGGTGTTGGGGACCAGGATCATTAGCAAAATTAGGCTCTGTTATTAATTCATCTCAGGAATTATAATAATTACAAATTGTGGGCTGCAAATAAGAAAACTGAGAGATATGAGGCTAGATGTCTTCAAGACATTTGCTTCATCTCTCCTGCAAGAAAAGAAAAAAAAGAAGACTGCAACTGTATTAATGGACCAAACAGGGCAGAGCGTTGGCCAAGTACTGCTCCTGTATTGCCTGTACTGCTTAACTGTTACTGAGCACAAATGCTGAGCCACTACAGAAGAGGTTTGGGATATTTTATTTGCTAATACAGACATAAGCCATAGAATCTAAGGCTATTTATATGAGACAATTTCATCCCCTAAGAACTGGATTAAAATACTTGTAATAAATAAATCTCTTTAATAAATCTATCCAGTCCTATCTTAGAGGCCATTGTAGAATTCTGAATATGATACATAAAATATTCTTGGGTTTAATATCTCCACTTGCAACTAGAACTTAATGTAAGTTGAGTTTGAAGCTAACAACTTTTAGTCTTTAGAAATTGTATTATCCTCTGTTGGCAAAATTAAGACCTACCAAGAGCTTCTACTGTTCTTTGTCAGGAGTAATTATGTCTTCTCTCAACAGTTTCTGTTGTGTATGAAGGACTAAAGTGAAACCTGTGAATTTCATGTTTCAGGGGATCTTTTCTTATTCTAGAACACTTTGAAATCTTCCCAATATTTCTTATCCTCCTTGAAGTATGAATATCAGCTTTAAACACAACACTGTCACAGTAGTTTATAGTGAAATGTGCACAGACACCTTTGACTTGATAGTTCTTCTCTTATGAACATTGTATTATCCCATTTAACCGTACCACTGTGCTGAGAATCCCTGTTTAGGTAGTGATCTTCAATGACCTTATGTTTTTCAAAGGCAAGCTGTATTAGGTAAGTACAAGGTGTATACTTTGTTTCCAGGTTTACTAAACTGCACCTAGCTATATTAAAACAAATTTATTTCTCTGTTATCTGGTGATTTAGAGAGCTTTTGATTTGTCTTCCTTTTTTCATACCTTAACAGACATTTTTTAGCTGCAAAGGCTTTGTAATATTACTTGTATGATCAATCAAAACATGGACAAACACCAGTCAGGAAGTAATTCCCTCTGAGAGATCTCTTTGCTTGTGGCCATTGCTGTCTTCCCACAAATGACTGCATTTTGACAACTGCTTGCAAGCCAGTCCTTAATTCACCTACTATATATGATTAATTCTGTATATTACACTTTAAACCAGTGTCATACATCATTAAAACAAATCAATTGAAAGATCCATGCATACTATGTCAACATGCATCATTAAATGGCCTGTTTTGCAAAAGAAATGCTGTGTATATTTAACATCAATTTAACAATCTTAAATTAATTGGGAGAGTTTACCTATTCTGTTTATTCATATTTTTATTTCTTAAAATCTTCTCTGCATAGCATTAAAATAATGAGTATTATTCTGGATATGCCAGTTGAAAATCCGTAGTTCTAGGAGCATTGCAAATGTGGATAAAATTAATTTTTGTGATTTTTGCATTGGTAAAAAATTTATTAGATATACACTTCCCTAACTCAAATCAATAATTAGACTGAATATTTGTGAATGTTTTCTGTGATTCAGTGAAAGATTCTAAGATTTCTTTAAATGAATGATTAAAATAACACAGAAAAAAACAGACACATAATACATTGCTTTGGGTTTCTCTAGTTTTAAGTACTTAAAACTTAATAAATGTGTTATTTATACCATATATAAATATTGATTAAAATCTCCCAGATTGGCTGTGGTTTTATTAACAGCATAAAGTATATGTATACCTTTTATCCATATTTTTTTTACATATTTTAAAACGTGTGAGAGGACAAAGATTTACAGAAATATCTTGGATTTACAGCCAAATCCATGCTATACCCTTACTCCCACTACTGTCACAGATTCCATCCCCCTTTGCTACTTGTCAGATGTTTCGCTTTCCCTCAGTCTTGTCCCCAGTGCTCTAAAGCACCATATGATAGGAGATTTGTATATAGAAAGAGACACACATGCACACATGCATGCTAATAAACACCCATGCAAACATATACACACAATCACAATAAGGACTGTTCTATAAATTTGGGTGGCTTGCTTGAACTTAGGTATGCAAATGTGTTAAAAGTTAATGATTGCTAAATTGGTGAACAAATCATAGCTCAAGATGCTCTGGGGTTTTAATATTTGTATTTAGCAATTGGTATCAGCAACCCTAACTATATTTTAGCACATCATCTGTAGCTTTAGCAATCATGAAACAAACTGGAATTCAAATTTGGTCATTGATTTTGTCTTTTGCTTAATGTTCATAGTTAATTACAAAGGATGGAGAGAAGATCCTGTTTTCTAGTAGCTGAAGTTCAACAAGAATATAATAAAATATTGTTATAGAAAAATTTTAACAATGAAATTTCTGGTAAAATCTCACTTCTTTCATTATGTTCTAACACAACCAAAGCCATGTTATAGAGAATTAAGCTTCCATAATACTGAAGAATTATCAGAGTACATGGGATTTGTTATATCTTAATTGAAATGAAGACATGGTTGTCTATTTAGTGCTGATTTAAGAATGCACACTTGAAGCATTTCATACCTAAATCAATAATGAACAGCATGTGATTCCCTGCATTTCTATTCTGAGTGATTCATCTGTTAACTGTGTGGAATGGAAATTAAGAGAATGTGTTGTGACATACTATGTTCTTTGATGGAATGATGTTTTTATTCGATATTGCAGCATTCTTTTTTTGTGCAAGATTTTGGTGAACTTTCTTGAGCAGCCAGGGAGCCCTGAAGGCATATCAGCTAGCACTGGTTTTAAACCTGTAATTCAGCAGGTAGAACTGGTTTATCAGCTCTGGGAGCCAAATCAAAACGGGTCAGTTTCTCTACCTTTTTTTTTTTTTCTTAGTAGTAGTAGAATTTTGTTGCCATTCTTGTGTTTGTAACTTCTTTGCCACTGAGTCAAACTTTGCAAAAGGCAAGCTATTAAAGCAAGCTGCAAAATGTATTTATCAGCCTCTATGCCATCATTTTCAGACTTTTTGTTGCGTGTCGCAAGTGTTAGAAAATACCTTGTAGAAGATAGTAAATCCATTCTCTACCCACGTTATGGTTACATGAAAATGTGAAGTGGTTTTGCCTTACACCACCCAGACATTCCTGTCATTTCAATAACAAAGAAAAAAAATAAATGCACAAAGCCAGATCCTAACCATAGAAAATGTCAACCACCTGCATCATAAACAAAATTTGGCAGACACACATAGAAAACTGAGTGTCACTGAAGTCGATAGCAAAGCCCCTTCTAATTTCCACACTCAGGAGTTTGTATTGAGTATGTAAAAGGGAAGTAAATAAACATGCATAAAGTAAGCTGAACATAGACAAGCTGATTTTTCAATGAAATAAAAGGGACTGCTCTCAAAAACTGCAAAAGAAAATGAAAATTTTAAATTACTTTTCGTATGGTGTCAAGTACAGGTCTCTGTAGCTTCCCATTTATCCTTTCTTTATATGGTTTTTGAAAGTCTACCAAACTTGTATCTGTAAAAGATCTGTGCAGTAAGGTAAGCCTGAAGAGGACATGTTCAGAATCTTGCAAATGAGATGACTAATACGCATGAAACCAACGGACTCAATATCCTGAGGCATGAGCAAACTGTCACCACTGACTGGTGACTCAGAAGTGCAAATGTTTCCTTCAATCTAAAAAACATTAATGTGGGAGAAAGGCAGATGTTACTAAAGAATACAGGACTTACTCTATGGCTGAAGATTAATTTCTTTTCCTGAGCCTAATCAGAACTACAGGGAGAAAAAAAAAAAATAAAAAGGCATAAATGCTTCTGATTAAGTTGATTTCTGTGTTTGTTACTCCTATTGTGTACAATTTACATTGCTGTAAACAATTTTCTCCATGCTGCTACAGAGCTAAGAGCAGAACCAACCTGTTACCCACCAGCTGTCTAGATATGGACAATATGCACCTACAGACTTAAGCAATTAAGTTTTTTTACAGCTAGAAACTAGTTTAACTAAAATGTGTATCTTTGAGCCTCACCTACATTACTTCAAGTTTTCTAATATGCTACCCATCATCAGTTTTTCATCAGTTAGATTTGTTTTCTCTGACACAAAGCAAGTTTAATCTTCAGTGGCCATTATTACAACTGCTAAATAAAGTAGGACAAGCTAAATGTACAATGCTATTTCAGATCAAAATACCCTTTGGCCAGTATTCCTCTTCCTTTGATATATGATGCACATTTTTAATTGTTAACACATTTGCAAAATGTACTGTTTATTTGTGTCCTTGTTCAAAGAAAACTGCTGGCTGAGAACTACCAGGAGTTTATCTTGTTGCCACTGATTTTATCCTCCTATTGTCTTTTACACAATTAGTACTGCATATTTTAAGAGTAAATCTGTCTGGAATATGCTCTATTTTATTGAACAATCTGCAAGCAACAGAGAAAAGTAGCATAGCACTGTCACCACTTGAAACGTAGTAGGCTGATAATTTTGCTCATAGCAGGATGCAGAAGAAACACATTACTTATTTTCTTGGAATGTGCTAAAGATCTAAAAGGTGGGGTTTAAGGCTATTGCTGAGAGGCAGATTGGCTACATGCAAAAGCTGTGTACACAGAAACTATGTTGCAAAACTCATGTACAAGAGTGTTTCTTGGGAAGAAGAAATATTTAATGGTCATTCTAAAGACCAGTCTTTATGAAATACAGTGATGGGGAAACCTCTGGAAATTCAAGCCACATGTAATTTAGCAAATCAAGTGTTGAACAATAAATACACAGTCTGGAGTGGATCTGGAGTCTGAATATCAGAAAATATCCTGTTCGCCAATTTTATCAGGTACTTTAATGAAAGAGGTATTTCCCTACAAACAATGCCTATCATACTTTATTACAATTTCACTCAACTCTAATTAAAAAANGAACCACATCAGAAGGCTCACACACCAGTAGGTAGAACCTACCCACCAGTAGGTTCTGTAGGGAGCTTAATAGCTAGTTAATTAAATAAATCAATAAAAAATAAAAAAGTAATAAAAAAAAAAAAAAAAAAAAAAAGGCATTTTGACAGCTCATTCCACCAGATGGAACTGTTCATAACACATTTTTAAATGTTCTTGTTCAGACATTAGCACATATATTATACACAGCATGCACAGTATGTATATGCTGAGCATCCATCACTGAGACAAAACAACAGAGCTACTAAGCACCCTGAATACTTTTTTTTAGGCAGTTCTAACTAAAAAAAAATTGTTATAAGACCAAATTTTAGTTATAAATTCTATTACAGTAGAAAATGGCTCTAATCAATGCATCCTGTTATATTCTTGTGTTTGTTGTGAGGGTTTTGGGGGGTGTGGTTGTGGGGTTGGATTATTTGTTTTTGAGGTTTTGGTTTTGTTCCCCCAAGGAGCCTGATTACTTCCTATTGATTGTCCTTTAAGGATGCACCAACATTGATAGCTGGCATTTTGGAGCAGGACATAAGTGATTAACGCTGGAAGAAGAAAATCTTATTATTCAAAATGCATAATTTTTTCTTGCAATGCAGTAGCTTTCTGACCCTTTCCTGTTGTGCTATGAAAATTTTTGCACGATTATTGTGAAATCGTACAGCATACTTTACGCAAGCAAAGTACTAAGATTAAAAAAAACTAATATTTAACAAATACTAAATGAAAAATAATATATAACTCNGCAATGCAGTAGCTTTCTGACCCTTTCCTGTTGTGCTATGAAAATTTTTGCACGATTATTGTGAAATCGTACAGCATACTTTACGCAAGCAAAGTACTAAGATTAAAAAAACTAATATTTAACAAATACTAAATGAAAAATAATATATAACTACTTACTAAAGAAAAATTATTGCACAATAAACAGGCTAGGTAAGAAAAGAACCCCCAGAGGTTAGTTGCCTCAGCTCAGACTGTGACTCTACATGTAGGACGGACAGAAAGAAATTCTCTTAAGCTTTGTCCTCTGTAGCTCTGCCTTATGCTGAAAATGGACCTTTCTGAGCAAGACAGCCTCAAGCCGGCCTTTTTAGCAGGCTGTCACAAGTGTCAAAGCTCTGCTTGAACAAAATAGAGAATCAAGACTGTTTTGATATCCATTTGTGTGTGTGTGGTGTGAAACCGTTTCTTAACTGTTAAGAAAAAAATGTAGACATCAAATTGTTGTGATTTCATTGGTAATAATTACATGTAGCAAAAAACCACACTGGCTTATTTGAGGGAGTGACCTGAAAGATGCAATTTACACAACATGTGCAGACTGAAACAGTATATTCTCTGATTCTACAGATTGCTTAGAGAGATCTGGTATACAATGATTATCAGTTACATACAACTAGGAGCTAATCATTCTTACATTTACGAAATGCCTTATGTACAATCCCTGGGAAAGGATGGCATTTTTCTTAACATTTTGATGCATTCTCTTCATATTTTTTACAACCAACCATTTAAAAATGTATAATGAATCTCTTTTAAGGAATACTAACATTTTACTTTCATGCTGTTAATATTCAGTGTTCAGATTTTATCTCATAAAAATCTAGTCACTACAGAAACAAATTTTTGTAATAGTATTTTATTTGCATAAAGCTGTGAATGACAGCATGATGAACAAACTCCATCTCCCAAAGAAAAAGTGGATGAAAGTGAATCAAATATCAATGGCTGGCTGGTTTTGTAGATCACTCTATTTAGGTGCTCACTGCTATAAGCCAACTGTGCATAACTCTAAAAGGAATATTCCATGTTGACATGTGTTGTAAATGTATCCACAACCAGTGCAGATGGCATAAAGTGCTTAATGTTGTTTTCAGATGGCATTCCATGCTGTGGGAAGGTATGGCTGGAATAAATACATTTTATTTTACCTTCTGACATTTTTTCATATGACTTAATTATTCAGAACATAATTTAAAAGAGAGCTTTAGTGTGAATGAGATCTATTATATACTCATAATTGTAAATTCAATAAAATGTCAAATATGTTTTTGAAAATAAATTTACATGACATGTAAATGATGAAACATTTGGTTGCACTTAGTTTAGCTTATGTATTTTGCCCAGAGAAACAGGTGATTATGAATTTACTTTTCCCTTCACCTATAGATCCTGAATAGTTTATATAATAAGTGATTATTCAGATGTCAACGTATAAATTCACAAAATTATTCTTTCATTACCAGAGAAATAAAAGAGTGATTCTTCCCTATTTTGACTATGTCTTTTGACAATAAAAGAAAAAAAACCTAACAATAGTTACATGCAGAAGTAGAAAGAAAAAAGGACAGATTCTGTGACAGCTCTGTGCAGATGCAGAGGAATCAAGTACAATAACCTTTTACATGCATTAGTCAAGAAATAGCACTGCACAGATCTTTTTTTTTCCTATTGCAGAACAAAGAGGCTGAGCTCGTGCATCACTGAATGTGAGGCAGCAGCTTCCTATCAGGGAATGGCTCCTGGGGAGCCCACAGGCAAAACAATGCAAACTGTAATTAGAATACTTTTCTCTCGCATTCTGGGAATAAACAATCTTTTCATTGTTCATGTTTACACAAATAACAAAATGCTCAGCTGCATTGTAGTGACTATAGATGGTACAGTAGCACTGCTGTTATAAATAATATATATGACAATGCAACTAAAGTTTTTTAATAAATGCAGAAATCCTTTAAGCATTTTCAATCCCTTGAGTTGATCAAGCATGCATTTTCTACATAGTATATGACTCAGATTCTGTAATACCTTTTCTGCTTAAATCTTTTTAATCAAATAATATTAAGTATGGTAACTTTAAAAATATTTACCTTCTTATTTTACTTTTTCAAAGATTTTGAACTTTATATTAGCTAATACATTGAGTGTAGTATAAAAAATGATAAATCTGCTTTCTGACCTCAAGTAATAGCTACAGAATTTCTCAAATTTATTTCAGTCCAATAAAAACATATCAGTAGCATTTTTATTCACTGCAATTATAATTACTTTATAGTCATGGAAGTCTTCACATTTTAGGCTAGACTTCTGCAGTTGTTTTTCTTCCTTATAGGCCCTATATACTTCTAAATTAATTATTTACATTAAGTAACAAAACACATGGGGAAATTTAATACCCAATATCATTGCATAGCCTATTTATAAATGGACGTTATATTTCAGAAGTGAAAAAACAAAGCTATTAATATTTTATTACTCCTCTCGATTATACCTCTAATATACTGTAGAAAGCAGATCTTCACTAGCTGCGGATGGTTAGGAGATCTAATACAATTTGTCTGAGTTTTATGATTACCTTTAAGTCACTGTGTTTGGAATGCATGCTATCATAATATTAACATGTACCAGTATGATAACCAACACCATCTAATGTTAGATGACTAACAAAAAACTAATAGCAGTTACATGATGTGGTCAAACTGCTGTAAAAGAAATGAGTTTACTACTTGGACTTTATGTAAGAAGAGTACTGCTTCCATTGACTATACAAAGGAAGACAATAAAGACTGTACTTTTAAAATCTATACCACACATGAGAAAGAAAAATAAGGGTTCATATGCAAGAAAAGACTGAAATTATTTTGGCTGCCTGCAGCATATACTTCTCCACGAGAAAACAACCAAGTATACTACCAGTAGTTTCTGTTCTAATAAAATTATCTTTACTTTAGAATACACCTGACAAAATAGCTCCAGACATCAAAAGACATAGGATGGAGACTTGCTAGAACACAGTGAGACAGACTTGAATGGATTTTTACCTCTTGTAACCATATATCCTTTACTACAGATTCTAAAAGAATAACGGTACAACTTCCTGACAAATCTGACTTTGCTAGAATCATGAGAATATTTTAATCCATTACTCCCTACTTCAGCTGTTTCAAGTGACAAACAGCCTTAGAACATGAAAAAAAATTAAAATCTGTTCTAATTTTTATTTATTTGTTTGTTTTTTGAGCAAAATAGAACTTTTAGATGTCACGAGGTTCAACTGGGATTACAGAATTTCACAAAAATACCTTGACTTCCTGGCCAAAGTTGCTAGACTCCTGGGCAGTTAAAATCAGGTGGTTTAAGCCTATGTTTCAGTGACTGAAAACAGAACTTGATTGTTAGATATTGGAAGCAACACCTGAAGAAAAGAGGCCATGGTTTATTTTCTCTTGAGCCTCCTCAGGTGTGGAGGTAAACCAGATATGTACGGGAGAAATGGGAGTTTACTACATAATGATGAAATTCACACAGAATCTAAGACAAGTTACTATGACCATATGCAAGGACATTTATCTGCCTCCTGAAATAGACCATAAGTAGTTGAGGGTAAATTTGGCCTCAAGCCTCCCTGATACACAGCATCTGAATGGCATGACCAATATGAATAACATAATTTTTAACCTGTACATTTTTAACTTAAGAGCAAATAGAAAGGAGATTTTTTTTTTTTTTTAGTGTTCATAGCCCTGTATAATACAATACAATATAATATAATATAATATAATATAATATAATATAATATAATATAATATATACATGAGTATGGTTAGGCACTGTTGCAAAGCAGAACAAAGTTTAGGCTACCTACATGAAAAATGGGTCTTTTGAATCTTCTTCTGGCCAAAAATATCTAAAGATCACCTTCCCTTTAGCCTTTCATCTCTCCAAACAAGCACATGTGAATTTTCTTGAAAAGATGTCATTGCAATAAAAATCGGGAAAATTATTATTTCCATCTTAGACATTTTAATCTATAGGAAACAAATGGACCTATGGCCTAGATATTTAACTTCACAAA
>NDXB01006262.1:0-46706 GCA_002631895.1 Agapornis roseicollis | reverse complement strand
CCTTGTCTCTAAACTGGAGAGACATCAATTTGATAGATGGGGCACTCGGTGGATAAAGAACTGCTTGGATGAGCAGATGCAAAGAGTTGTGGTCAATGGCTCAGTGTCCAGCTGGAGGCCAGTGACGAGTGGTGTCCANTCGGTGGATAAAGAACTGCTTGGATGAGCAGATGCAAAGAGTTGTGGTCAATGGCTCAGTGTCCAGCTGGAGGCCAGTGACGAGTGGTGTCCATCAGGGATTGGTGTTGGGACCGGTCCTGTTCAACATCTTTGTTGCTGACATGGACAGTGGGATTGAGTGCACCCTCAGCAAGTTTGCCGATGACACCAAGCTGTGTGGTTGGGTGGATCCGCTGGAGGGAAGGAATGCCATCCAGAGGGACCTAGACACGCTTGTGAGGTGGGCTGATGCCAACCTCATGAAGTTTAACCATGCCAAGTGCAAGGTCCTACACCTGGGTCAGAACAATCCCAGGCACAGCTACAGGTTGGGCAAAGAGGAGATTCAGAGCAGCCCTGCAGAGAAGGACTTGGGGGTGGTGGTTGATGAGAACATGAACAGGAGCCGACTGCAGTGTGCGCTTGCAGCCCAGAAAGCAGCTGTATCCTGGGCTGCATCAAAAGGAGCGTGACCAGCAGGTCGAAGGAGGTGATCCTGCCCCTCTACTCTGCTCTCATGAGACCTCACTTGGAGCATTGTGTTCTGATGTCCTCAATATAAAAAGGACATGGAGCTGTTGGAACAAGTCCAGAGGAGGGCCACGAAGATGATCAGGGAACTGGAGCACCTCCTGTGCTGAGAGGCTGAGAGAGTTGGGGCTGTTCAGCCTGGGGAAGAGAAGGCTCCGTGGAGACCTCCTAGCAGCCTTCCTGTATCTGAAGGGGGCCTATAGGGATGCTGGGGAGGGGCTTTTCATTAGAGACTGTAGTGACAGGACAAGGGGTAATCAAACTTAANTCCTGTATCTGAAGGGGGCCTATAGGGATGCTGGGGAGGGGCTTTTCATTAGAGACTGTAGTGACAGGACAAGGGGTAATGGGTTCAAACTTAAACAGGAGAGGTTTAGATTGGATCTAAGGAAGAAATTCTTTCCTGTTAGGTTGGTGAGGCACTGGAATGGGTTTCCCAGGGAGGTTGTGAGTGCTTCATCCCTGGCAGTGTTCAAGGCCAGGTTGGATGAAGCCTTGGATGACATGGTTTAGTGTGAGGTGTCCCTGCTTATGGCAGGGGGGTTGGAACTGAATGATCTTAAGGTCTTTTTCCAACCCTACTCTTCTATGATTCTATGATCAGGAGCACTCAGGCCTGTGCTGAAACCCCATCTAGAGCTTGTGTGTTTGGGAAGAGATCTTTTTTTTTTTTCAGTAAACTTGCTGTAGATGGATTGTTGCCAACTGTGAAATAAGGTTTTATGGGTGGCAGAAGGGAGGCTTTGTTGTTTACATTTCCATTAAAGGCCTGAATAGAAAACTGTTCTAAGAGCAAGTGAGGTTCTGCGGGAATGGTTTGCACTAGATCAAGTTTCCTCTTTAAGATCAATATGAACAAGAGTATTTTTCTAGATTTGTGTGGTTTGGAGCGGCAAATTAAAAAAAGGGACCCTAAAGGTGAGGTTTGCTTTTTAAGATACCTGGTTTTACTAATTTTCACTCTTGAAGCCAGAAGAAAAGTCCTAACAAATTGTGAACACAGTAGAAGGAATTAATTAGCAACAGTCATTTCAGTGGTCTGATTAATACTGTAATTGTTAGCCAGACGCTTGTGCTAATGAGACAAGAAAACATTTAACTAAAAGCAAGTAAAAGGCTATAGAAGTTGCAAATGCGTTCAATTTGCATGTGTTTTAGTTGACCTGGGAAATTCTCAAAACAGGGATGCACATTCCATTTCTGTTTTGATAAATCAGCATTTTATCTTGAATTCTGACAATTTACACCAAAAAATATTATTCTGTCATAGTGAATTTTAAGATCACAGCTGTAAATCATGAAGCCAGCCAACAAACTTCTTTGTTGGAAAAGAATGGAGACATAAAATTAGAAAATTCAGACAGGGAAGAAAGTTGCATGTGAACACAGTGTGTTGTGTTACGGATTGCACAGATTCCCATAGACATGGTAAAACTCTAACAAGAGGAATATGAATTTTGGAGAATGAGAAGATGGAGGCTGGATGGAGGCCCAGAGGAGAACCTCGAATTGTACTGTAGAATATTTCAGGGCTTTCTCTTCTCTCACCATTAGATATCAATATTGATGGATAGACTGGTAAAAGCTAGAACCACTCAAGCATCAGATTTTGTCCAGAAAAGGTTACCTTAACGTTCTGATCTCAGAACGCATAGTTGTGCTAGAGGCACCAGCTTGGATCTGGAGTGAAATGCACGGGAAAGTTGTTGAAAGTAAAATACAGCTTTTTCTTGACCTTTTTATATGAAATGTTTGACACACTCTACTGTCTCTTTGTACAGCTGTTTTTGTTAGAAGAGATGAGAGAGAGAAAGTATGATGGGTATGCCAGAGCCATCCAGAAGGTATGGAGGAAATATGTGGCCAGGAAAAAATATGTACAGATGAGAGAAGAAGGTATGTCATAACTTCTGATGGCAGATACTTCACACATGATTCTAGGAGAGAGTGCCACGAGAGATTAAGGAAATATCTCCTTCTCTATAGAGCAAGCCATGACATTGCAGATGACTGTCTAGGAATGACTGCAAAGTGTTGGACCCCTAGAGAGTCCAACTAGAGAGGCTGGCTGCTCTGTATGCATGAATTTCTTGGACTACCCAGTGTTTTGCTCTCAAAACAAATACTGACTGAATAGGATGTTGATCAGAGGTGTTCTGAAGAAAGTGAAATAGGAAAAGCTTCCCAAAATTATACAGGACTTAGATGGTCTGTAGATGATACAGATTATTCTGAGGACTGTAATGCTTAATTGCATACATGACCTGGATTACCTGAATGAACAACATTCTGGATTCAGGAGAGCTAGTTTAAATTTCCAGCAGTGAGAAATTATTTAGTTCATGAAGTTCTCCTGATTCACCAGAACTGATGAGCTTGCTAATGGTGTATTTCATTAGGAGTGGATTTAATAATTATATGGATCATTATATAGAAGATTGGTAATAGTGCTTCATTGGTCTTTTTCCGTATTAAAACCAATTTGGTTATGACTTCTTCGTGAAAAGTTCTGCTTGAAACAATTGGCACTTCGAGATCATGAGTTTAGAAAATTCAGTAAATACTATTAATCAAAGTTTATTTTTGTTATTTAAGCATCAGATCTATTACTGAACAAGAAAGAGAGAAGACGGAACAGCATTAACAGAAATTTTGTGGGAGATTACATAGGCATGGAGGACCATCCAGAGCTACGCCAGTTTGTAGGCAAACGAGAGAAGATTGATTTTGCAGACACTGTAACAAAATATGACAGACGGTTTAAGGTAGGTTTAAGAGCAGCATCCACTAATGATTAATTCATTAGGGAGTTGTAGATAGCACTACCATCTTCTAATGGAAACTCCATCATGTTAGTGTCATACCATCTTGGATTCCAGCTTGAAAAAATGGAATCCAGTGGAATAAATTGAAGCAGCTACACCCTTGTGACTGGAACATTGCCATTGTTAAACTTGTTGTCCCAGAATGAAGGCTTTATGGGACTTGCTGGACAGAAAGCAACATTGGTTAGGAAACGGGGAACAAAGCTACTGTCCTGTGCAATCTGACTCTGAGGTTGTGTGATTAATGCCACCAGTATTATTGTTTTCCACTTGAACCAAATACTAATAGTATTATTGCCCAAATCACAGTACATTGCATATCTTTGGAACAGCATCACATTAGTTTTCAAACAATTTTGTGTTTCAGAGTGTGAAGCGAGATCTTGTACTCACTCCAAAATGCATATACCTGATTGGGCGTGAAAAGATAAAGCAGGGTCCAGAGAAAGGCCAAGTGAAGGAAGTCTTAAAGCGAAGGATGGAGGTGGAGAGAATTCTTTCTGTTTCTCTAAGGTCAGTACCTTGAAAATGTCTTTCCGTTGACACAGAAATCTGTGTAGGATGGGGGAAATAGCTTGGTTGATGGAGTGTGAATTTCTTAAGCTGTATTAATTGAATATTGTAAACAAAGAAAGCTGAAGCTCGAGTGTTTTCCAATCCTAGCTCTAGTAAGTATGCTGTAGCAATAGATGTTTATGGACAGCCACACAAACATTTTCTGACTAGTTGTTAAAATGTTTCATTTACGCTGGATCTCACCAATCTGGTGCATCCCCAAAACTTATTTTGTGATGCATATGTTCACCATGTACAAGCACATTCTATTAAGTTATGGCTCAAGCTTGTATCCCAGAAATAATTCTTACTTACAGAAGTTAATCTTGTACATGTCCACTGCTTCCTAAAGGGGTGTTATCTCACTGGTGAGCTACTAGACTAATTTTTTCTAGTTGGATTTCACATCACTTCTGTTGACTGAATGGTGTCCACACAGAGCAGATAAACCCAGTTAGGTGAACAAAACCAGAAAGAAACTGCCCATAAGACCAGTGTATTCTTGCCTATATCATTTCATCCTTTTGAAGATGAGTGAGCAAAGACTCCGGACAACTCTGTATTTGTTATTTCAGTTTATCAGAGCTGGTAGCTGAGTGTCATTTAGTACAAAAGGATGCAGACCCATGGCAAGAAATGTGTTTTAAATATTGCATATTTAGTGTATTGATAGCTACTGCGGAGGTTTTTTTAGTATATGCTTATAAAATGTTCCCATCAGCATAGCCAGAAATCTTGTCACTGACATTATCCAGTACTTCAAAACAGCAGATTTCATTTTTGCAGAAGGCTCTACAGCCATTTCAAGGTTAGGGGAACATCTGTAAGATGTGTCTACTCACTGTACCATTTTCAAGACCTGTTGTTTATTTATCATATGTCTTTATAAGGAAAGGTGCAACAAAACTGTAGTAGATCTGGGTTAAAGATGGGAGCAGAACCTGTCTTTGTAGTGCTCAAAGTCTGGACTGTGTGCTGTGCAAACCCTGAACAGATTGCAGCCAGACGCTCGAGTTGAGCCTGTAGCATTCCAAAGGCATAGTCACATTGAGTCAGCTAAAAGAACGGCTGCCTGCCAAGTTAGTGAAAGCTGTTACGCTCCTCTCACACGTCAATAGCAGTTTCACAGAACCTTCAGAAGCAAAAGCAGATATGTTTTCTTCAGAGGAAATACGTATGTTATATTATGTCCAATAATATTTTGAACCTAGTTTATTGATTTTATTTTGTTGTAAAAAACCAGCTGGTTTTGCATATGCTAAAAGCAAATTATCAAACTGTTCAGGTATGACTCCAAAACCAAACCCTTAAAAACCTATGGAGGCAAGTGGGCTTTTCCCTATTACTGTTAGTATGGTCTGAGTTCAAAATGAGTCTTATTAAGGGATCTCTTAACCAGAGTTAAGTGATCCATTTAAGTGGTGTAGTAGCAATACAATGATGTGGCTGCAAAGGCTGTAAAAGCTACTACTTCTCTTGAGTCTGAGATAATTTTATCTCAGTAATAAGAGTTAGTACTTGTAATATTTAACACTCTACAATTAATAAAACTAGAGTGAAACCTTTATTTAGTACATATATTCATAGAATCATAGAATAGTTAGGGTTGGAAAGGACCTTAAGATCATCTAGTTCCAGCCCCCCTGCCACCTACTCTGGACTTGGAGGGGGCAGACCTAAACCAACCAACCAATTTTTCATGGAAGTTTTAGCTGAAAGGAGTTTTAGCTAGATCAATACAAAATGAAATATATTTTAAATGGGAGAGAGAGGATAACTGGATTCTTACGCTGCTATCTATCTGACCGGTATTTGTCAAGAAACCATGCATGAATTATTGACACAAGCTTGTATCAATACACTTAGGGACAAAGGCAGAATAATTAGCACTACTGACGTGCATTAGCAGCAATTAACACTTCCTAACAATTTAAATTACTAAAGAGGCTGCAATTCAAAGTGCAGATGCCAAATTTGGAATTTATTTCAAGAGCTGAGAATGACAGTCCATACTCATGGAAATGTTCTTGCATTTTTAGTAATAATAAATAACTGAGCTTTATATTCACCTGATAAGGATTGACACAGGACATCCTAAAGGTGTTGTGAAGTCAGACTCTTGCCAAATCAGAAAAAGAAAGGACCACCAACTGGTTAATATTTGCTGCAGGTCTTGGGCTTGTCTTACAAATTTCATTTAAAGCCTTCATTGTCTCTTGTTTGCTTGAGGATAGAAAAGGAGGTCATGCTTTTACTCTTCATAGTTCTCTTACTGCTCTTTTGAATGCCAATTAGTTACGTTCATAGTTTTGTACACCCTTTTCCAAACTATGGGGAAGATTTCAGGACTTGAAAGGATATGATAAAGTACACAAGTAGGTTCATCCTTTACCTAATGTCTCAAGTCTCTTACGTGATAGTCAAGAACACCTCTACCTCTTGACACACTATAAAACTATTTTTAATTCTGCATAAAAAGGTACTCACAGTCAGCAGCCTTCAGTAACCAGATGAGAAGTTGGAGTCAGAAAGACCCTTTCAGCATTACAGAATCAGCAATCAGGCAAACCACCTGGGAGAGCAAAAAGGACAAGCATGCTTGAAGTGGAAATGTATGACTGCTTGGTAATCAGGAACAGAAAACAGTAATGAAGGCAAATAGACCTAATGACGTAAGGGTGTGGTTTGGGTTTAGGTTTTTTTTCCTGAGCTGTATGTTGAGTCAATTAATTTACTTGGAGTTACTCTGAAACATTGAAGCAATACATACATATATAGATTTTGGTGAGATATTGGCATCTTCTTTGTGTGATGGTTATTGTTCTGCAAGCTATAGTAAGAAGCTGGCTTATAGAGACAGGTGTGTGTGACTTGGACTTGCCCTTCACCTTGCTACCACAGCCTTAACTCATAATGAATGTCAGTTCTAAATCCAACAGGATTGGAAAGGTCCATTTCTCCAGAAAGAGATGCAAATTGAGAGTGCCTTTTTTCACTTACTAGGTGATATTTTTTGAAATAAATTACTATTATAAAATAGTATTTTCTGGTATTACTAATAGTAGCAGAATATTGATCAACAACATTGACAAAAGAGCAGAGAAGCTTTGGCTTCAGATTCCCTGCTGCGGAATAAACAACCATGAAATGGAGCCACCCATGTTCTACTGGGAATATGTAACAGTTTTTAACTTAATACTCCTTTATTCAATGATTATAGTCCATTTTATGAAATACCATGCTGTGATTGACAATTGTCTTGTGATAGGGTTGGGCAATTCTCAGCTCTCCGTATGTGTCAAGAGTCTTGTGCTGTCTCTTCCAGACACACATTTTCCTACACTAGACTGCTATCAGGTGGCTGCATGGAAATATGGATGAGATACTAAGAAGTAAGGGAGGCAGAAAATTAATCTACTAGGAAAGGGGATGGATTCTAGCATGAAGAAAGGAACAGAAATATACATGTATTTTAATTAGCTTCAAAATACAGTTGGTTTACTGTGGGATTGGAAAATTGAACCAGAGCATCCTGTGGTTGCTTATATGCTATTCAAGTCAGGAAGTAAGTGGGGAACCCATGGTCTCCATTTTCAGATCTTACAGTTTTCTTTGGAAAGCTTTGTTTATCCTTCTCTGTAGAAAGGATGCAGAAGCAGACAGGCTCCAGTGTAGTTATAGCTAGGAAGTATGCCAACATGCTGTTCAAAGGAAGAGCGGTACACATACAAAAAACTTAGAAGCATGCTGGAACAATAGTAATCCTGGCTAGGATACAGCAGAACTTTTTAGTGTGGGGACTCCAGGAGGTCAGAAACCAGCTTTGCCAAATTACTGATGTGGATATAGTTCTGTGGTTTCACATCTTCAGCAGCCGGTGTAAATCGTGGTTGATCCAAAGGTGGTGGTGGAACCCAGTGTGTGGCTTGTACGTTGTGTTAAACCAGTCCAAACTAAAGCTAACACGAAGTTGGAAGCTTTCATTTCAAATTTTCTTGGTTTCAGCCTTACTTCAGTTTCTAATTCACCTCTAATCACAAGTTTTGCCATTATTGAAGAGATGGACTTCAATTGTAATCTTCATGGCACATGTTCTTTTGCTAACAGTTATTACTATAAAATGACTGAGTAATATTTTTGTCTCTCAGAAAGCTCCTGAAAAAACCCCAAACTTGGTCTCAGAAAGCAAAACTGCAATTAATGCTGCTTGGACTTTCATGTGTTTTTAGATGTTAACCATGGGTACTCTGCAAGTATCATTATAATGCTAGCTGTATTTGCTGATGAAATTTTAATGTGAATGTTACATGCTCTGATTTCTTTTCAGCACAATGCAGGATGACATTTTTATCCTCCATGAACAGGAATATGATAGTTTGCTTGAATCAGTCTTCAAAACTGAGTTTTTAAGCCTCTTATCAAAACGATATGAAGAAAAAACACAAAGAAATCTACCTCTGAAATTTAGCAATACGTGAGTTTCGCTTTTTCAGTGGGCTCTTAATAATAGTCTTTGTTCTGTCTGCCAATATAAGTAAGTGCTAGTTTTTGGGCTCCTGACACTATGCTTTAAGATAATAAGAGCCAGCACAGTGTAAAAATCTGTATGTGCAAAGAGACCAGACTCTGCTTAGCTCATCTAAGTAATAAGTTAGGATAGCACCTGGGCCATCTCCCACTTTTCACTATTTTTGTGCATAGAAGAGTTGCTTTTGTTCTGCTGAACACAGCGTCTAGGCTCAAGGGTCTTCAGCTTTGGTGCTACAGAGCAGTTCTGTGCCAGTAGAGCTGTCACCACACAGCAAGGGCCAAGCTATTCACTGCACAATTAATGTGCAGCCATACTTCAAGATCTCCATCTCTGTGCTGGCTGCTGCTTCCTATCATGAGAAGGGAGCATCCTCTTCCAAGACCTTAACCTTGATTTAGGAGTGGAAACATAATGAGTTTGATATACAGTTTCTAGAGACATACTGTAACAATGTGAAATGCTGATATTTCTTGTAGGGACCAAGAACTGCAAGGTGACAGAGAATTCTGAAGGAGTTCATTAAGTAAATTATATTGGGAACATTTTTTAGAAACAAGCCTGTAAATATACACAATGTTTGATGAGCATTTTAGCTGTAAGGACATGCTGGCAACTATTCCAACAAACATGTGTTTTTGTCAATACTCTTACCTGTTAAGCAGATTAGCAACAGTAGGCCTTGGATTTGTGTTTGATTTGAAAAAGTGGAAGAATTAGAAAAGTTAACAGGTTATTATTTTAATTTGGAAAGTATGTAGGAAGACAGTTGAAGTGTGAAATATGGCTGTAGTGTATGCTGTATGCTGGGAACACAAGGCCAGTATCAAGAGTAAAAGTTCTGTTCAGATGCTCACTGTACACTCTGACCTCTCTGGGGCATCTTAAGCTTCCTTGGTGTAGCTCTAGCAGGAAAGTTAAAACATGAATTAACAAGAACATTTTAAAAAGCATGAAAGAGATGTAATCAGGCAGTTTGGCACCCGAGTCACTTGGGGAATATAGATTCTTAGTCTAAGCTTTTTATGTTTCTAAGTTACCTGCTGCCAAGTGATACTGTTCTGATTTGCCATAAGTACTTTCTGGCTTTTTATTCATGTGTTCACATGTTTATATTTATTAGACTTGAAGTGAAGCTGAAAAAGGAGAGTTGGGGGCCTTGGAGCAGTGGTGGTTCTCGACAAGTGCAATTTATGCAAGGCCAAGGAGATATAGCTGTTCTCAAGCCAAGTAATAAGGTGCTGCAGATCAGCATTGGACCAGGGTTACCAAAGAATTCCCGTAAGTATGAATTTCCTTTTGGCATTAGTGATTGAATTTAGAGTGGCTGATTCTTTGCTTGATTGCCTCTAGCCTCAGCATGTTCTCTGTTATTTCTCTGTAACATTTAAATGAAGATCCAGATTACAGATCCTGATGGTTGTGCTGGAATTACTGTATATCAACTGTTTCTGAAATGTCTGCAATTCTTTGCTCTGTGGCAAAAGAAATGAGGGCATTTAATTGTGTGACATAGTACAAATGGCACAATTAGCCAGATATTCTGGGGAGGACTCTCACTCTGCTGAGCTCCTGCTGCTCCTGCAATCTAGCTGATGAAGAAGGGTACGCATCAGGACAGAACAGGTTGTGATGGGAGGAAATGTTTAGCATCTGTACATCATCAAAGACTGAGCTGCAACTACACGCTCCTCTTGAGTTAAGTGTCCTGTCTTTTCCTCATACTAATTGCTGATCAGGAAAAGTATAGTCCAAAGTAGTGCTGTGCCAGCTACACATGGTTCATAAACAAGTTCATAAAGCTAACATTCTTTTGCACCTCATTTAGTGCAGTCTTGAGATAACTTTATATTCTGTGGCTGAACTGGATTACAAAAGGGACAGTATGCCCAGGTCATCTTTTTTTGCACCTAAAGCTGTAGAACAACCTGGCCAGTGCTGTACGTTTCAGATTCATTGTTGCTGAAGATCAGCACTTTCTGATCAGAGCAGGGGTCAGGCAGCCAGTAGGACTTACCCTTAGATAATTAAATGTTTGGGTTTCCTTTTTAGGTCCTACTAGACGGAACCTTACCCAAAGCAGAGGGTATTCCAGCAGGCCTCAAAGTCAGACATACCCTATGAGAGCCGCACCACCTCCTCCTGGTAAGTCCTCTTAGCCTCAGGCAAAAACAGAATTCAGGTTTTCACTTTACTGTTGTCATCTGGCAGGTTTTTTTACATGTCAGATCCTAGTAAAGGTTTAAAATCCTCTTTAAAAGATCCTGCCAGCAAAACGTAAGTTGTAGGCATTGTTTGAGCATTGTATTGTTTGAGTCAGCAGAAAGACAAACTGCTATTCCACCAGAGATGTCCTGGTTGTCACAGATGCTTGCATCTTCAGCCACTTAATGCAAGACATGGAATCTAAACCTTACCCCTTAGCCTTCTCCACTTTCAAGGGTAAAAACTATACACTTATCAAGTCATAGACAGTGCTTTGCAGTGAAACTGTTTTCAGTGCATGTAAACAATAAAATGTGATTTATGCTTCAATTGTCCCACCCTGATATGTAACTTTTGTGTATGCTAAAGGCTGAGATGTATCAGCTGTGCCAGTGAGCAGCATGGCTTTTTCTGCATGGGATTGATGTCATCAGGGCGTTTCACTTCTGCTCTTGAGAGATATGATTAATTTAGCCTATGAAGTCAGAGGGGATAACAATATTCCATTGACAGGACATTCCCCAAGTGGTTTTAGGTTTGTTTTTTTTTTTACTTACGCTCCCAGAATACTTTAAGTCAGCTGCTGTTTACTGAGAAGCACAAGGCTCATGGTGTGAACTGGGTGTGCAACTAGTCTTGGTCACCAAATTAGCTTAGACAGTTCCCAATCCTCACAGCTGTAAGAGTCAAACTAAGGACTACGTGGTCTGCAACAACTGCTTGTAGTAAAGTGATAAATTACTGTAGTTGAGAGTTAACCTCTCTGTGAACACAGATAGTAAATATGCATACAGGGTGAGTTAAAGCAAGGAAAGTCTGTTCTAATACTTTCAGCAGTTCTATAGCTAGATGAAAAAGCCGAACATTAGTGGAAGAAGCCTTGTGCCTGCAGACACTGTGCAGACTTGCCTTGTGTAGGTAAGGTGGTTCAGATGTAAATTTACACACATGTCCGAGGCACCAGTGGATACCCGTTCCTGCAGTATGGCCTTTTGTAGTCAAATATCTCCCAGTGCTTATGACAGGTCCTTACCAGACATCCTCTCACTTGTAACATCCAAGGCACATGTCTCTAACTTGAGCACAAGTCCATGAAGACAAAAATAGCTTGCCAGCAGACTGCAAACTGTGTCTATATCAACATCGTTTTAAAGTTCCTCTCTAGCTGGGTCTTGCTGACAGCCAAATCTGATAGTTGAGCCATCAACACAAGGAGAAGGTTACTTTTACTGAGTTATAGTCTGGAGTGAATGTATTCACACTTTATTTACTTCTAGGTCAGCAGCAAAATGGAGTAATAAATCCCCCACAGTTTGTAGCACTTCCCCATGCCCCAGGAAACCAGCGGGCCAATCAGAAAAACCTGTATACAAATATGACACGTCCAGCTTTACCACGGCAACTGTCAGGAGGATCAGGCAAGATTTCGCAGCAACCAGAAAGCCTGGATTTCTTGAAAGTACCTGACCAAGGAGCAGCCGGGTAAGATTTTACATTAAATCTGAGAAAAAGGTGTCAATTTTTGTAAATAGCTTTACACACACAAACTAACTTACATCTGACCCACACTGTGTACAGAGATGACCAGATTGTGCTACTGAGCTGTACTCTCAAGGTATCAGCATCTTTCATAGGACTTCAAAACACATATTCCATCATAAGCCTTTAGGAATGAAGGTAAACCAGTTCTAGTTGATACCTTAAATTTGCCTGGTAACTTTTAGTTAAGGGTATTAAGACACTTAGCAGTTGGACTAGGCCTTTTTCCCCTCTAGTTTGCAGATCATGAACAGCAGATTTTTGTGGCATTCTCATGCCCAGAAATGCTGCCTAATAGTCTTTTTGTTCCACCTTTGACTCTAGACTCATACGCCAGAATTGTACTTCCTTTTAAGGAGGAAGGCTTGGCATGACTTCTAAGCTGCAGCCTTCAAGAATATAAGACAATCCTACAAGGTTTATGGGGGTGGGTCTTATTAGGTCACTTGGCATTCTGCAGTAGCCAAAAGTATCAAAACAAATCACCAGATTTGTAGCAGAAAGAACCAATAAATCAGGGGCTTAGCAGAGAGAAGCAGAACAAGTTGTCAACTCTGAAAACAGTTGCTCCAGATCTTGGCTGAAAATCTGTAAGCAGGCAAACCTTATGATTTGTGGAAATCAAGACAGAAGTCTTCTGTCAAGTATTTATTGGACCTTAGTACTCCAGAATGTTAAAGGCCTTGCAAAATTTTAAACTTTTCAATGACTGAACCAATTCTGCTTCGATTTAGCCTTTTTATTCCTCTCTCTTGTAAAACATTAGTGGAGCTTTACTGTAGTGGGAATTTGAGCACCACTTAATCAAAGAGTTCTGTCAATTCAACAATTCTGCCACAAAAAGAGAAATAATCTGGTCTTGAATAAGCAGTTTGTGTTTCTCGTTGTTACTTAATGCTGATGTAAGCAAGTCCCAGAGCAGATTAAATCAACAAGGAAGGTTCTAATAGAGAATAAAAAATCCACTGGGGTGAGGTGTAAAACTTTACATAGAATTGTGTCTGCACTAACCATTACTATACTCTGCAGCTCAGGTAAACACACAATAAACACCTCCAACAAAACACACTGTATTAAATGACATCATCACTGCCTGCCACAGTTTTCACTGAATATACTCATGTTGGGTACAGAAAACCCCCACTGACAGCCACAGCAGTAAGTGTAACCAGAACAACTAAGGAACAGGTATCCATCACTTACCTCTGCATAGATTTTATAGAAGTTGCGTTTTTCTACAGGAAGCTGCAAGTAAAGCAAGACAGTATGTAGTAACGTAGCACAAAGTAACAACTTACTCTGAGGGAAGAGGCTGTTGAGGAGTGAGGGTTGCTTGCTTTGTTCTTTTGGGTTTGTTGTGGTTTGGATTTTTCTCCAACAATATGGATGCTACTGTGTAAAGTAAGGGAATACCTAAAAAGGGTCCAGCAAAGTTAGAGCATTCCAATTGGTGAGTTGCTATCTGTCCAGTACGCCCCACGAGTTCATTGAATTGTGGTTCCTACCTGAAGTGTAAAATAGCATTTTGGTCAGAAATGGTGGAAACTGTCCACTCTCAGAGGAGTGGAGTGCAGCCCTGTGAGGGTGACTTTAGGTGAGCATCAAAGCAAGTGGGTAATTGTTTTTACATTTGTAAAAGTGGTGGACTGGTGTAGAAATTTGAGTATTTTGACTAGGCATATTCCATGCTTTGTTAGTGCCATTAATGCCATGTTCTGATCGGTCAGAAGAGCAACTTGTAATCACCATAACAGACACAACCGGGTTATTGTCCCTACCAGTACTGGCGGTGACAGAAGCCTGTGTCCATTCATGTCCCCAGAGCTGGTTCAGGCACACTTCAGCGAATGTCAGTGGTTTCGTGGCGCAGACCAAGCGGCCGCGGGCGCCCCCTGCTGTCGGGACAGTGGCACCGCCGCAGGTCAGGCTTTGCTTTGGCTGACACGGCCAGGACAAGCTGTGTTCTTTTCCATCACCTTCTCACTGCCCACAAACTGCTGTTATCCTTGGCCAGCGTAAGCATTAAGGACCTGGCTGGAGCACAGAGTAATCTAGCCAAGAAAGCAAATGGAGGTGGCAAGTAAGCCCAACACCAGAGGGGTTCTGCCTGTCCTTCCTTCCAGTTCTTCCTGTGAAGTACCAGTCAGAGTACTCGACTTTCTCCAACACATTCACCACTAACAAAAAACACATCCTAGGGGAGTTTCACAGCAGCAACAGACCAAAAGGAATTACTTGTACAAACCAGAGTTGCATTATGAACTCCTTTCTTACTGTACCCAAAAGAAGCATCATTACTAACTACATCCAGCAGTGTGGTTCAGGTAAGTCTTCCTCTGTGGAATGAGTAGTTTAGGGGCTGCTCAACAAATGACCAAAAGTAATAGCAAGACCAGTGTTAATACAATCTATAGAGGCATGGCTAAACAGAATTGGAGGGCAAGGTTCAATTTATTACTGATTTCATGGATGAAGCATACAAAGGGAAAATTAAGCTAGAACTGATTGATACAGAGCCCAAATGCAGAGAGTGAAGGAGAGCCCTCACTGAGTCACAAGTGGTAGAGTGGAGCCCCTTGCTTCTGAAATCCTGTGTCTGAACTGGGGGAGGTGTGGTGCTGCTAAGGATACAGTGGTACTATGACAGCTTTAACTTGCAGTTGTCATTAACAATCCAATACAAACCAAGTCAGAAACCACCATGTTCTTCACCAGCAAAACATTTCATTTGGCATGTTCTTGTCCTACAGCGGTTGCAGAAAAGCTGAGGCACTTTTCTAAGACTTGCTCGGAGTTCTTTTATTTCCATATATAAGTCTAGGTTTGATAACATATCTTATGCCAAGCAAAGTCAATACATGCTGAACAACAGCAGAAAATCCTCTCTCACAGTAGATAAATTTAGAACTGAAATACTATTCTAACTCATACTTCAAAGCACACTTTCTGGTGCAGTTCACTATGTAAAACTAGACAAAGACATACTGATGAAAATTAGAACTTAGCATAAGTAACTATAACCCTCTCCAAGAGCTGTGTGATGTTATGGAATTATATGAACTGAGTGTAGTTGGCTCCTCCACATTACTGCAGTGTTTTTAATCATTCATCACATTTATTTATTTACATTAAACTGACATTGCATCTAATACCTGTTCTCTCTTCCAGCCTTTATTACCTGATGAGCTGACAAAATGCATTTCTTCCCTCTTTCCCCTTCCTATCTTTGGAGTGGTCACAGCTGTGACAAGAGTTTGTGCAGCATCTCCCCAGTTGCTTCAGAGTTGACTATAACAGAACAAGTCCATAGATGGCCCTGGAGTCTGAGGCAACTTAAAAGAGAGACAGTCTCTTACAGCTTAGTCACAAGAATGGTAAAGTAGCAAGACTGTGAGCTAGAACTTTGTTTTTAATACTGAAAACTACAGTGAAGTTGGGGCATGGGGAGACAGACTGAACTGTGTAGCTGCCAAAATACACAGGAACTGCATGTACACATTTGTTTACATTCTAGCCTGAACACTAAAATGCTATACTGGGCACTATGCATTTGAGCTGCTCTTTGGAAGTACCTATTCATCCATTTCAGTAGGGAAGAAATGGCAATTAGGCCTTTCACAGGGAGGTGTTAGATGGCTATTTTAAATTTAAGAGGATCCTTTTCCCCTTGTTCTGTGATACTCTCTAGAACCAGTCCATTAGCACAGAGGGGTTGATGAAGCTTAGGTTCAAGTCATGTACTTCAAAGCACATTTATGTTTTTTCTCCCATCAGCGTTCGCAGGCAGACGACAAACAGACCACCACCAGCTGGAGGAAGGCCAAAACCACAGCCCAAGCCTAAGCCTCAGGTACCACAGTGCAGGGCGCTGTATGCGTATGACGCTCAGGACACAGATGAGCTTAGCTTTAATGCCAACGACGTGATTGATATAATTAAAGAAGGTATGTATTGATATGAAGACATGACTTTTTGAGCTACCCCACAGTTATTCTCCCTCATTAAGCTTGCAAATCTCTATGACAGCTGAGAGAGCAGAGAAGTCTCCACACCCACACCAATCAGACCACATCAGTGAGATATGCATTACTTGGTACTCCAGATCTCAAATTGTATCCACATCTCAAATTCTGTAATTCTGTCACAGGCTTTGGCTGGAAATTACCACAGCTATAGCACAAGAACCTAAGATTTATAAACCAGTCCTAACTCTTTGTGTCTCTAAGGCAACCTCCTTAAGGCAGTGATGCAGCCAAAAAGACCAGCAAGCTAAAGTTCTTCACATTTCTCCTCAGTCCTTCCTTCGCAAAAAGGCTCTCACTTTGTGGAACAGCTTTGCAAGGCTGCCTCTTCAGGTATAAAGTTTACAGAACCTCACTACTTTCCTTTCTTTGTCATAGATCCTTCTGGCTGGTGGACAGGAAGACTACGAGGGAAACAAGGTCTGTTTCCCAACAATTATGTCACAAAGATATAAAAGTTGTACATGAGCAGGAAAAGTTACCCACAGCACAGACTTTGCTCATTTTGTCTCAGAAGCATACAGCAATGGACATAGAGAGCAATTATTTATTATATTTAAAATCTGGTTTTAACACCTATTAAGCAAAGAGTACTCAGACCTATATTTTCCTGAAACAGGGTGCTTTGCAGTCTGGGACCAGGGACTTTGAACTGGCTGTATCTAGTAAGTGCCTTCAGCTGAGTATCAGTAACCTTTGCAATTACCTACTGAAGTTGTTAAATGCACATTTCCTCTAATGCAGATCATTCTGGGGAACATGCCAAGTATGCTGCTACATGTCAAAAAAGATTTAGGCCAATTTGGGATATTACCATCTAAAAACCTACTGTGATGGTGTATTTAAGTAATTCTGTACAGAGTTGTAATGGAACCGCTTTGTGTTTGGTGATGTGTTTAGGATCTCCAACAGGCAGTCTAAGAAGTTAAAAAAAACCCGGAAAACCACATAGTACTGTATGCTAAATAATGTTGCCTTCCTTGAGATTTATAGTGTAATATGGCTGGCCCATGTTGGATTTATGTTTAATGCTCTACCTGTAATAAGTGTCTTTCTGCTGAGCTGTACATTTATAGAAACAGATCATATACTGTATATAAAAACTGAATATGATAGAAACATGTATGAATGTATAATGTAGTATTCCACTGCTGTTATTCAAAAAGTAGGTTCTAGAGTTTTTATGCCAGGTACTTACAGATATGCACTACTCCTTTCAAATGGCAATAGCATTATTGCTCAAATCTGATTGCCTCCCATACCAGAGTGACTGTTGCTTGCCATACAGTTAGTTACCACCATTCATGCTTTGCCTTCTGAACCTCCAGAAAATAAAACAGAAGCAGCAGTTAGCTGAACAGGCCTGTCCTTTGTGCAGTTTGTTTCCAGTTACATATATAAATGTATCCCTTCACAATGTCTTGATTTTACTGCTGGATTTCTAAAGAAAAAAAATCCCCTGTAAGAGCAGCTTAAAAAAAAATAAAAAAATTCCTGTGTATGTTAACACAGTGCAGAAGCTTTAAGATAAAGCTGAAACATCTGAAAAGTCTAGTTTAGGCACACTTAAACTGCCCCTCAAGCAAGGGATAACAGACTGTAGCATCTGCTTCTGGAAGCAGATTCTGGGGGGGAATCATATACACAAAAAATGATCAAGCATGTTTTTCAACAGACATATGCAGGAAGTGCTCGGTTGACTTACCCGATGGGAGAAAGAAATCTCCTGCTCAAGATAAAATGTAGTAGTTACAACATCATTCCCACAGGGGAGCACTGAATTCTAGGCTGGTTTTGCAGTATTTAGTTGTTCTAGATCAGAACCAGTACACTCATGAAGAGGAGATACTGGGAGAAGGCAGGTAAAAAATAAGTGTAACTTAAGAGGTCTGTAACTTAACATTAGTTATATAGCACTAAGTTAACAAATAAATAGCCTTAATGAGGTATGAGGCAGAAAAGACCTACTACTTGTATATATTGTATATATGTTTAATACCTTTAAAGGACAGCAAAATGGGAAGTGATAAGGAAGAATCTACTGATGGTAGGTTGGACTCTATTCTTCTAGGTAGATTAGGTTTATGGGAGGGAAAGAGAATGGAGGAGAAGAAAGGAGAGGAAAAGGGAGAGAAAAAGGCAGCAAAAGCGAGAGAGATCAGAAGGGAGCAAAATCTAGACAAAAGCAGGAAAATCTAGGAAAAGGTAGGAAAATCTGGGAAAAGACAGGAAAAGAATCTAGGAAAGGGCAGGAAAATCTAGGAAAAGGGAGGGAGAATGGAAGGCAGCAGATAAAGAAAACAAGAATACAAGAAAGAAAGAAGAAAAAACAAACACAGAACAAAAAAAAAAAGAAAAAAAAGGTGGTGGTGTGAGTGAAGATGCAATTGCAAGCTGGGGGGCTGGGGGGGGTGTCTTAGAAATCAAGCTGATTTTAAGAAAAAAGTTCCTAACCACAAATGTTTACTAGGCTAGTATGTGTTACAGCCAGCCTACCTCCCTCCCCAGTCGTGAAGGTAACAAATGACAAAAATTCCTGTATATTACTTTGAGACCAGATACGGAAATAAAGTACATATTTGAGGGACATCAAGAAAAGATATAAACTGTCTGTCTGGTTTCATACCTTAACAGTGAAAAAAGTTATTAAATATAGCACTATAAAACCTGGAGATTCTCACTAGGAACAACCTCTGAGAATAATCATCCACATAAATTACAAGCTGTATCAATCACCTATTTTGCCAGACACCTTGCTTGGACATTGAACATCAGATATGTCTAGGTAGAGCCTTTAAGATTCACTCTTTTTTCATAAAAGAGAAGCTTTATTTCTAGGCAGAAAGTTGTATTACAAAGAAAATTTAAAATTTCACCTTCCAAACCTGAAATGTCTCTGGTACAGCTGGAATGCTATGTACAAGGAGCAGTAGTTTTGCCTCAACAGGCTGATAAAGACAAAGTGCATACATCAACAGAACTTTGCTGCCTAGGGTTATCCCAAGAGTGGTAAAGCCAGGTCCTTGATTATCTTGCTGTTCAGTTGAGGGATTGTGCTTATCATCAGTAGTTTGTTACTTGCATACTTGTTCTTTGTAGCCTGAAGAGGTAGAGGAACAGCATTACAGAAGGTAAATACTGTGCATATAAAACATTTTATAGTTTTGGGTCTCTTAGCCTGACTACTTGGAAAACTTACGAAGAGCACAGTTCATCTAAAAAATATCCTGAAGTTAGTACTAATGCAATAGCATCTCACAGCCTTATCAGAATAGCATAGACTTTAAGGTAACCTACAAAACATTTACCTAAGGAGCCAGAACATACAACAAAGGTTCTCTCCAAAACATTTAAAAGACTTAAGTAGTGGTACTTACAGTGTATTTAGTTAAGTTCTCATTTACTTTGAAAACATTCTTTGCCATATGTTTCATAGTCATCTCAAGACTCTTTTCTGTATACCCAGTGTAGTACTCCTGCTTTGCATCCTGAAATGTAACAGCAAGAGAGCCGAGATTGATGGGGTGGGCACAGTCAGTTCAGGTAGCCAGTGCCCTAACCTTCATGGCTTAGACTTGAGTGCTAAGAGATTTAGCACTGTCAGTTTAAATGACATATCCAGAATTGCTTCTGGTGCACAGTAGGAGTCTGGACACCAATGCCAAGAACCACGTTTCTACACTGAGGAGAACATAAAAGCAGCAACACTTGCAAAGTAACCAGTAGTTGAATTACAATTCACTATTCATGGTCCACACTTTTCATTGCATTATGTGTACCATGAAAATTATTAAGATCTATCTTTATTTACAGCATGACCTTCATTAACTATTAAAATACTTACCCATTTGTTATGTCCCAGAAGCTTCTGGGACAAACATAACGCAGCAGCTGCAATCTCTGAAGGACGATGGTGAACCATGTCATAGTCTATCAGCGTCAACTCCATTAGGTATTTTGCTAGTGTATGTTGCTTAGCGTCAGCCTACCAGATTGAGAGTTTGTTACTTCACAAAGTTTCACTTCACCTTACTGTAATAAGTCAGAATTGTTTATTATATTAACTGACAAAAATAGTTTACAGGCACTCATGTCAAAATTGAGATGGGAGTCCAAACCAGTCTAGTCTAGCACCCATGTAGAGTTTAGACACAAAGTCAAGCAAGGGAGACAGAAAACTGCAGTACCAGGCACTGCTGTGCCCAACCAAGGCTACAAATGCTCCTTCTGTAATACGCTGGGAAGGAGGGGGACACATAACACAACAGTGCAAAACATGCCAAGGAGATCCTTGTTAAAGCAGTCTCCTAACATCGAGCATTACCTAGTGGTCAGTTGAGGTAACTTAAGCCCATTTTAAGTGTGGGCAGCTCACTAGAGACAGTGAAATGTTTTGTCAAAGATAAAGTTAATATTCTTAAACAATAGTTACACCCAGAAGTTATGAGGAACAGCAATACTGCTCCCCTTTACACTAGGGACTACCCAAATCACCACACAAAAGATTAAAAACAAGGATTCTGCTCTGGGTATGTTATTTATAATGTATAATGTATAATCTACCGTTAGTAGAATTACTGCCACAAAGACTGAACACAGTGGCCAGTAAATATAAACATGAACTGCTACTGGCTGCCAGAGTGATGTCATGTTACTCCACATGGTAGAGTTTCATAGCTGAATTTCTTGATCCAGCATGTAAGCAGAAAGTTAGTAAGATCACATCATGATAAAAGTGCCAGAAGCAATCCTGGCAAGACTTGACACATCAAAATTCTAGATAATGAGAACAAGTACCCACCTCCCCAGCTTTTGATGCTCTTCTCAAGAAATGAATTGGAAGAGGTCGTCCCAGACTGAAGTTTAACTCTCGAAGAATCACGATCTCCATTTCTCTGATTTCATTACTGGTGTAGGCATTGTCAGTAATGTAAACAAAGTCTGCTACATCAGGAGAGAACATCTCTTCATATTTTGAAGCTAGAAGCAGTGCTGTTACACCCACCAACTGAAGCCTCTTCCGAGGCACTGGATGATTCTGCAACAAATGAATTTAAAAATCAGGCCTTAGAAAGTCAAACTCTAGATCAACAGATTCTAATTTATCATTTTAAAACACCAGTATAGCAGTGCTTACACTTATAACATAAATGAGATTTCAGAAGCATCCCTACAATGACAGGCTCAAAGTACACAGCAGCCTCAGAGTTAAGATGCAACATTACACAGAGTGCTTGCACTGAGTGGACAGTGCAGGTTCTTAGGATTTATCCTGTCCTTACAAATCAGTAGTTGAACAAGTCTCCTAATCCAAACATAAGTTGAAAAATATCTTACTTGTAAGAAGCGATCCATAACTGCAACACACATATACAGCGTTTCCTGCAAAAGCTGGAATCTTGAGTGTACCTGGACAAGCCAGTCAACTAAAATGGAACGCATACGCCCATTGATCGTCTTCCCATCAAGGTAATGTGGGCGGACTGATTGCTGCAGCTGTTGAAGAAAAAGCTGTGTGAGCAACAAGATCAACACTATACTGCAGAAGCACAGAGTCAGAATGTCCTACCTCGAGCTCTCTCAGGTACTCATAGATATCTTTTACATAGTCACTACACAGCTGGGGATCCCCACAGTCCTCAGCATCAATGTCTTCTACATTGTTGAGCAACACATCAGAGAAGGCTTGGCACAAATCCTCCTCTTGCATAGATACATCCATAGGGACAGGAGACAGAACCTAAGGAACAGATTATAGTGCTCACATATTTACTGTTTACACTGCAACACTCCCTTGTTTCCACATTTTTCTCCAGTTATTAACACAGTTCTTTAAGATAAAAGAAGTTGAAACTGAGCTTACATTCTAGCACTGCAAGCTTTCACCAAGATGCTGTACAGACAGAATCAAAAAGCCTTCTGGTAACTGCCATCTAAAGCAGAAGCTTCATCCAGTACCTCGACAGCTAGTTCTACCACTTTAATGTTAGCCTTTAAGCACAACATACATTAAACCAAAATATCAGCTTTTTCAGCAGAGAAATCAGATACATCAAATAAATGAGATACAGATAACCTATTCTGAAGTTAGAGCTCTAAGTTTCAAATCAAATTAAGAATCAGAACAGTATTACTTCCTACCTTTGGTACATCAGTTTCTTTCAAAGGTTGATTCACAGCAGCTGGAGACTTAGGCAGTACAGTTGCATTTGTCATCTTGTTAGGTCCTTTTGTAGGCTTTATGGACGGTTTGGAGCATTCTGTTTTCTGCAGCCCAAATAATTACAATTAGTGCAAAGCCAGTAATTCACCTTTTCCTTATGGAAGGATTTCAAATGTTCCTTTACCTTAGCTATGCGTGTTCCTCTTGTTGTAACTTTATTCCCTATTTCTTCCAAAGCAGCCCTTTTGCCAGGAAGGTGAGTTTTAGCTTTACTCTTAAGGTCAACCAGAGCATTTTCCACCCCTCGAGTGACCTAAAACAATAAAAGCACAGCTTAAGACTCTGAGACCTTTCAGGTGCTTAACTCCATTATACACTTACCACCGCACCTTTGTGTACGCTGTCCATTACTCAACCAGTTTTTATGTCCTGTTCATTCACATATGCTTAGAAGTCTCCTCTATATAGGTTTCAGGGAGTACTAGTCTCTCTAGTATTAGAGCAATACATCCTATTTCATTCTTCCTCAATGGCAACTTTTTGTGGAGTCCTTACCTACCCGCGTCGCCGTTTATTGTCTTCACACGTATGAAACTACAGTTTTATTCTCATGAACAAAGCCATTTCTCTCCTACACACAGACCACACAGGTTACAGTTACGCACGCAGACACGAACACGCGTTGCACTCAGCACACGAGGCACCAGGTCTTTAAGACTCCCCGCGGAGTCAGGATTAAACCACCGACCAGCCACCATCGAGAAGAGAGATTCCTCTGCCCCCTCTCGTTACCACAGCGCTAGTGCTCCTCACCCCCCGCCGCGGGCGAGGAGGGCGTGCCGTGCGCAGCGCAGAGCCCCCCGCGCGGAAGGCGCGTGCCACCACCTCAGAGCTCAACCCCGCGCAGCCCCCCCACCTCTCCCAAGCTCTGCCGAGGGTCCCACTCCACGCTGAAGCCCAGGGGAGCTCCCGGCCAGACGAAGGGCCGAGTGCCCCCTCCCCCCCACTGGTCAGAACCCCTTCCAACCTGCTCGCACCGCGACCCAAACCCGCTGAGCTCGGCTACCAGAGAGCAAAAAGCGGCAGGACCTGTGGGCCTTCACACACCCCCAGCTCGCCCGCAAGACGCCCCTACCACCCATCTCCTGCGCCCACTCCCTCCCTCTCCCCCTCACACTCCCGTTTCCCCACTGTCCGCTCCCTCGCTGCTCCCTTCCCTCTCTCCACAGCCCAACTCCCCTCCTTCCCCCCTACCCCTCGTGGCACAAGCAGTACTCACAGGGGCGCGACGCGTCACCGGTAAAGCCATTGCAGGGAGATAAAAGGAGGCAGCGGCCGCTCACGCCTGCCCTCACACACTTGCTACCGCTTCGGACTGCACCGGCGACTAGCGCCCCGTGTGCTGCGGCTCCTCTTAAAGCCCGTCCTACGCTCCCATTGGGCACAATCGTACGATGCACGTCCTCAATTGGTCCACCTTCTCAGGCCCCTCCCAAACAGGAAACGGCTTGCACCCCTTCCGTCCAGCCGGGCCCTGGCCGGGAGGGGGTGGTGTGCTCTCGGTCGCAGCTGCCTGACCGCAGGCTGGGGCGAGGCCAAGGTCGGCAAGAAGCGGCTCTACCGTGACAAGTGCGGGGCTATGGCGGAAAGCTGCGGGTGCCGGCATCTCCCCCGCAGCCCGCGAGCCGCTGCAGCATGCCAGAGAGCAGGGGATGCTCTGCACCTGCAAAGCTTTCAGTTTAAATGCCACTCATGCCTTGAGAGAGTCATGGCACACAGCTAGAAACAGTAACGTTAACACGTTCCTGAAGCTCAAGACTTAGTTCACCCCTACAGCAGTTGCCTGAACTTACATAGAAGTCTAATGAGAACTATTCTGCACTCTCAACCTCACGTTATGTTTGCTCACATACACACAAGTTATGCGCAACAACATAAGCGCAACACAAAAAACCCACAAGAGCAGTTTCACAGGTGATTCTATTTGTTAGCATATGCTGGACCTCTCTGGGGCTTGGCACCCCACAGGTGCCTCCCATTGCATCACAAGCACCAGGAGATCGTATATTAGACGGGGCTTTGAACACTTGGTCCAGGGGAAGGTGTCCCTGCCCATGGCAGGGGGCTGGAACTGGAGGAACTTCAAGGTCCCTTCCACCCAAGCCATTCTATGCTTCAATACCCAAAGGTTGCTAAAAGAGAATTCTTTCCTAGGTCACAGCTGTAATAACACATTCACAAAAGAATCTACTTACAAAGGCAAAACAAGGCAAAAAGAAAACTTACATAAGAAACAGATTTTGAATTATACCAGTCTAACGTTTTATTTATTGCATACAAAAGGATTTCTTTTGACAATGGAATTTTGTATGAAAAGTAATTTGATGCATACTGTTGAGAATTTTATCTTTAAAGTCAAAGATGCTGCAGAAAACTTAAGGCAATGCATCTAAGCATATAAAGCACAGTAAGTGGTGGAAATTCTCAAAAGCAAAAGCCTATTCTCTTTCCTTCCCCTAAATTATGGTTAAAACTCAACTTTCTGGAATACAATTAGGCTGCATCTTTATTAGCCCCTGCAACAGCATGTAAGATCAGAACACTCTGATTCCTGACAAATACCTAAGTGTTCAACATCACATTACAATGTTATGCATACATTTAAAAGCAAGACAGTATCAGTATCAGTTTGTAAAACAAGTCAATTCATGGACCACTAAAATACCTCTAGTACCTGGCACCCAGAGCAGGTGCGTAAAATACTTCCTAAAAAAAAAAAAAATCAAATAATAATTATCCCCCAACCTGTGCTTCTTTGTCCTTTTTGTAAGAAAGCCAAAATAGACTTTATCACAGAACCAGGAGTCTCCATTATTTCAGCGCAGCTCCCCAGCAGCCCCCCTCTCTCCCCCACCTTTTTTTTTTCCTCTGTCCTATGTCTCTGAAGTACCTTCTTGGAAACTTTAAAGTGAGTATCATCAGATTTAAAGCATCAGTGGTCAAACAACTGCTCTCCTTTTCAACACTCACTAAAGAACAGAACATCTGTTCGTCCTTCCAGTTACTTTTATTCATTTTTACCAATGCAGCTTCAACTTCATACTCACTTTCAGTTTCCTACACCCATAAGCATAAAACCATGGCAGGTTTTGAAGCAGCCAAATCACACGCTGCCTCTCTCCTATATCCCCCATTGTACAAACACATAGTGGTTTTAAGTTCAGTTTTAGCAATACAATTAAGTTTAAAAATGTCCATTTATCACACATGCTGGAATAAAATTTCTCTCGCCTTAAAGCCTCAGTGCTTGAGATGTTAAGTTTATTGCCAGCAATAGACATTGCATTGGCAAATGCTACTCCTAACAGATGAAAAAGAAAATAAAATGAAAAGGAAGCAGCTTTAACCAGACAAACACAGGCATCATATTAGATAAGGTAATATTTATAAATGGATTAGTTAGTGTAAACATAACAATTCACCTTCTAGGATTACTGTAAACCATTCTACACTTAATCTGGTTATGAAAGACAAAGACAAGGGAAACTGAAGGTATTTATTATTCAATCCACTTACAAAGCAGGTGGCTTAATGCAAGCTTATGGACATGTTCATATATGATCCCCGAGGAACATCTTTTCCAAAGTGACAGTAATACTGTCTCAATGGTTTTACACATTTGCATTTTGCAACATTGAGCACATTTAAATAAACTATAATCTATTATATGTGAAAGAATGTTGATAAGCAACTTGAATCCTGATGTGGATTTAAAACCTCCTCCAAAGGCAAAATGTTAGTACATTATAACTTAATTCTATATACTATATTATGCAGCAAATCTTAACTATAGAAAATATTTCAATCAGTGATGGACTGTTGGTAATTTATAGAGGGAATCTATGATCAAGGCAAAAAACTAGGTAACCACATAATTTGTGTCTCAGTTTCTACAGAAATTTACAGGCTTTCAATTTATTAATGAAAAAATAAAACAAGAGGCAAGTGGATTTAGCTAACTTTATTAAACTAATTGAAATCCCAAGACACACCTGGAACCCTCAGAAGTTCTATGAATGCATGTACATCTGCCTCCCCCACAAACAAAACCCAAAATGAAAAATACCCAAACAACAAAAACCAAACCCCCTGCAGCTCTAAGTCCTCATTGAATGTTTTCATACTAAAAAAAACCCCAAAGCCCCCAAAACCTCCCAAACCTCAGTGTGCGGAGATACTTCAACTTAAGTTAGCAGAAGACCAAACAGTTTCTAAGCTCTTTTTCCACTTCCCTAATAATTCTTTCAATCTGCAAGTATCTACAACCCAGCTAACTGAAATCAACATTTAGTGTTCACTAGAGCTGTTTCACAGCAGCAAATATTTAAGTTAGGGATTCAAATTTCTAGACACAAGAAGAAAATGATAAATACAATCTGAACAGCAGTCTAAATGTTTAATATTGACATTCAAATATATCTGCATTGTGCTGAAATTTCAAAAACGAACACAAAAATCTGATAAGACAAAAACTCTGGTGATGCGTATGCTATATGTATCAGTCAAATTGAATATAGTTCATATTCTGTTCCCAGTATTAAGGATGTTATTTGACTCAGAACTGATATTGTAAGTATACAGCAGCCATTTCTTCCTAATTAAGGAATGTCTCAATATATAATATTATCATTTTCTAGATGATCTTTATACATTTAAAGTAAATATATGACCGATTAAATTAAGGAATCCAAGGTTAGTAATGAGTGAAATTATACTTTCAAAGCTTGATACTACATAAAAAAAACCCAAAAAACAAAACCAAAAACCAAAAGGGACCACACAATTCTACTTCCTAAAGCAGCTAATCTTGCCTGCAAGTTTGGGGTCACAAAGCCCATAATATGTGCAAACAAATGCAATACAAGGAACCATGCAAAAATACAGTAATGAAAAAAAAATTGTAAAACCTAAAAAAAAAAGTTTTATAAATACACTGAAACTCAACTTTCTTCTCTTTGGTTGACTGCAGTACCAGGAAGGATAAGAGAGGGAGAGGGAGGACAAGAGTTCTGGAAAGCGGCGTCAACTTTCACTAGGCAGTTGAGCCTCAATGTCCACTCTGCAAATGGGGCACTTCTTATTAGTAATCAGCCACTGGTCCACACATACTTGGTGGAAAAGGTGCATACATGGCAGGCGCCTGTCACCAGAACAGAAAAACATTAGTGTTAATAAAGTGTTTCCACATCAACATACCTATTGCATAAAACCAGTAATGTGGGCTTTGCTACTGAAGTGTCAGGGGTTTTTTGCACGTGCATGTTCTTTCCCAAGTTTCACTGGCCTTTCCAGTTGAACCTGCGTTTTCTCTAGTTCCAAGAAGAAATACATACAGGCAATGAAGTCAAGCATCAGCTAGCTTCTGCTCTACTATACCAACTTAAATCTGTCTTAAGTAGGTTTACTCCAGATACACTGAAAGCCTGATTAATTGAGGGTTCTCAGCTTGGGCTTAGGCTTCTGTTATAAGACAGGCAGTTAACTTATGGAAGACTGTAAAACATAACCTACATTCTACCTGAAGACAACACAAATTGAAAAGTGTGTTTTCAATTGCAGGGAGTATTGCAGAGTAGTGTATTATATTCAAATATGGTCTCAAACCCAGAATATTAACACTATGTTCTGATATTCAGTGGTACAATTTACCTGACATCTTCACCTTCCTCCAATATAGACAAACAGATGGTACACTTTTCCTCAGTGTCTTCTTCTGTTCCTTCCTCCCCATCTTGCTTGCAGTGCAGTTTCCTCTGTGAGAACCAATCAGTTGTTACCTTATTAGTAGAGATGACATTATTGACAAACTGAAGAAAATCTGGTTTTAGTACATATTCAACATACACTTTTTTGAAAACTTTTCATAACATTTATTCAAATGTATTTGAACCAAAATGAATTTGGAACAAGCACTTGGAGCAAAATCACAGGACAAATCAGATTTAACTATTGTTAATTACAAAAACCCACTGGTTGCAACCAATCCTTTTACATGTTGTCTATGTATAAACATACTCATTTCATTATGTGGATAGGACTCTATATCATGGTATCATAGACTCAAACTGAGAGACAACTTAAGAGTTGCCCAAATTCTATTCCAGATTCAAAACTTTCTAATGTCCCAGTCTTCCTACTGTGATCACAGTAAAGGCTAAAATGATACATACCAAGCAGATAAGCATCATTAACAATTTTATGCAAAAAACCCAAAAAAGTCTAAGTTATAACTTAAGTCCCTTGACAATATAACTGTTACTAGTAATTTCATTGCTTGCAGGGCTACTTGTAACTGCCGAACAAGTTATGTCTTATTAAACCACTTTTGTTTATCACATTATAGCAGCTGTTTATCTAGGGACCAAGTTTAAAATTATCTTTGTGAAAGAAGTGGCATTGTAAGCTTTGCCACATAGACTTTGCTTACAATCCTTGAAACTACAAGATACAGAGAACATACACTCCCTGAAGCTGCCCTTTCTGCAGATTTAACACGGACATAAACATTATTACACTTTCAAAAAGTAATACAGATGGGCCACAATTTGAGAAATCCTCACCTTTTTGTATTTATGTGGATATGTGCATCTTTCTATAGTTCCCTGTGTTGCTCCGCGATTAACATTGCCTAATCGTTCCTCCAAGTGAATCAGTTCCTAAAAAAATCAGTAAGGCACGAACAGTGTAAAACCTGCTACTTCAACTATTTTGAGTTAATATTATTCTAACATATTTGCAGAATTACAAGCTCTCAATTCCCAACTTACTGAAATACAGACAAAGCAAACGAGTATGTCAGGAGGGAAAAAGCATGGGTTTCTGTAAAAAACCCACATCAACACTGCCTGGTATTTTAAGATGCAGGGAAACACTATTTTACTACTAAGCAAAATTAATAAAAATCAGAAATTGTTTGTCAGCTAGGCCTGGTTAACAATATGTTCACACATGATTGTGCTTCTAATGAGGAAAATTTAATTGAAATGTATTATGTAAATATTTGCTTTCTAACAGTCATTAAGGCTTAGCAGAAAATGTGTTGCTTAATTTGAAATACAATGATTTATTTTTCTCCATCAATGAAGTTTATCAGAACCATGAGATGTCACTGATGATGTTTTCAGTGGACTAGATCATTAACTCTCTGCATCTGATACCTTTTATTTTCTCTTCCCCCTGCCTCTTCTTCCCTCAGTTTGATTTCCTGCACTACATAACAAACAGGACAGCACTGTTAAAGTTGCCAAGTTTCACCCTCACTAGGAGGATCCTGGCACAGTTATCTGGAAACATTGCTAACATTTACCAACTTATGTGAATACAACATCCTACTAACTGGGTGATGGGCAGAGCAAGATGTAGTATCAGTTAGTAACCACCTAAGCCTACATTGTCCAGGGTACCTTTTATTGATTACCTTTTATCCTGGTTCACAACAGTGAGGTCACTCCATAAATAAAGCATATTTTCTTTTATGATTTTTACATCTATATATAGAACTAGCTCTACCATACACCCTCCCCATATTCCCTCATGACACATTTTGACATATATCTAGTTTTATTCTATTACAAACCTCAAAATTGCCCCTGAAAGGGCCTCTGAATGATGTTCCATCCAATCCCGATGAAATGTAACGGATGTGAGGGTAGCCCGCCATGTCTGGTACCTATTCAAACAGCAGATGTTAAGTTAAACCTATTCAGAACAGTTTCAGTATTTTACTGTTCACTTTGTAAAATTTAAGATCCTTTTGCTTTTATTGAATCACTTACTATTTATACTCCTCAGCTTAAGTGTACAATTCCAACCAACAGCAGCATAGCACACCACCACTCTGAGCTTTCTAAATGTAACTAAGAACAGAAGTGAGACAAAATCCTCTGTCATTTCTCCACACCTGCATTATATATTGCTTGGTCTCACTTCCAAAGTCTCAAAATCTCAACCTACTTTGTATAAGCCACCATAAATACCTTGTAAACAAGACACCTAAAAGCTATGCAAGAAGTTACAAAAATGAGTTCCTATATATTCTCAAATACAAGTTTTTTGTACCAGAGAAGAAACAAGGCTAATACTAAGTCTGGAAAAAGAGCCAAAATCCTGATCTTACTGCAAACAACTGAACATCTGCAGACATGCTTGAAATTTAGAGGTAGATCAAAAATGTAACACTTCTTTTCTGTGCTATCAGCTGGGAATGTCTCTGCTGCTGTATATGACAGCTCAAAATTCATCAAGTCAGACATCCCAGATATTGCTGAGTCAGGTATCCATGTGTGACTTCTCTTACTTCCAACAGACACTTCTAAGCTTAGCACATATCAAGGTGTAAAACTGAAAAAAATTGTGAAAGCATAAACCTAGACTATGTGAGTTACATAACAGACCAAGAAGGTACTTTTAGATACTTCTCAAATGCAGTCTGGTAACAAAGAGCTGACATGGATAGAAAAGATTCCTCTGCCATAAATAACTTCAGAAAAGAAAAACAGAATCTGATTGCAGCAGTTTACAGCATGGTGCTTGTTAAATGATGAGCATGTAGGGCCAATATAAATCACATACATCAATATTTGATTTTTACAAACCAGAGAAATAGAAACTGAAGATTTAACTTTCAAAATGTTTGTAGAATCCCAATACAGGGTGTGCCTCTCATAAGCAACCTAAAATATCTGTTGGTCTGGTATCAGTTAAGAGTTGGAGATGGGAAAAAAGCAAGACAGGATGACTGCGGCAAACTCTAATTCATCAATGTAAAATTCTACTGTTATTACAAAATATGCAGAGTGTATTTACAGAGATTATATACCAATCCATGAATTCAATATGATTGCAAATATAGGATTTTATATCACATATTCATCTGCATATCTAAACATTTCATGTAAGTAACAATCTGTTGGTGTCACAGGTCAATATAAATATTGACAATATAAACTATGGCTGTAACAAAGGAGAATGCATTAAAAACACCATATGTAAAAACCACATTGTAAGAAATCAATCTCAGATAATTGGTGATTTATGATCCATTCTCCATTTAATTGTGCATTTAATGAACCAGGTCACTCATCCACACTATGAAAATACTTGTCCCAGGTTTTTACTATTCATAGACCTGTTTGGCATCAGTTGGGCGTTTCCACTGCCTGTTACTACACTGTGAATTGATTGCCTCCACTCCAGAGGAAACTCCTGACAAAACTTAACCCATGTCTCAGGACTGATTTTCACTAATTGTTGGGTTTTTTTGATTCACCAGGATTTGAAGAGAGACTGCTAGAAAACAGTATGCCTGGTAGCACAGACACTGCATCATTACCAGAGCTGTGAAGTCACAGATGTGTTGCTGTAATGCAGTAATTCCAGTTCCAACTGCCTCAGAGGTTGGAGTTTACAAACTACAATGACATGCACCTGGACAGGTCTCCTATTTGGAACAATTGCTGCTACTAGAGACTATTTAAAAAGCCTACTAAATTCTAACATTTCAAAACCTACCCAAAAGTTCTCAAAGTACACACCATAGCAAACTACTGAACTCTGACAACAGAAATACTGGGTGAGACTATACCTTTTTATGCTAATAAATGAGCCTTCAAAATATCCTGCTGGGGAACAGTGTAACACCACTGCCAAATTCAAACAAGGAAAGGTTGCAGCTTTCACAGAGACAACATGCAAAGGAACAAGTAATGTATGCTGTATAGCTAAGATGTAACTGTATCAGCATCCGAGGGGAACATAAAGTGAGTGCTCTTCAACAGCCTATATTCTACCAAAAAAAACCGCAAAACAAAAACACACCCTCAAACAAACCAGAAGTTCATGTTTGCATTAAGGAAAGAAGTAGCAGCTGCATCACAAAGTCCATTTTCTTTTTTGAAAAATGCAGTTAAATTTGGTGGTTATTGAAAACTTTTTCAAACCAAAAGGTCACCTTGAACTACTATAGGTACTGTAGATGCTTTATGGGAAATTCATCAGCTATTTTTGTAGGGAACAGTTGCCATTTCTTAGAGCTGTGATACCTGTATATCAATGATTACACTCTGAGTGATATTATTATGACCAGCACATAAGGTACTGACACCTACAGACCTATACCTCCAAATCCCTCCCAGTTTTTAGAACTAAGTGCAAAGATGGCTTCAACCACTCTGAGTCATTCAACAGTTAACAGAATGAACAGAACCGTTAAGGCTATGCAACAGAAGAAAAAGGGAGAGGGGACCAGCACATGAAGGCTGGATGGGTAACACCAGAGAGAGGTTCAGGTACACTGTTTTTTTTTAATATGAGACAGGCAAGCTGCAGTCTAGGTCCACAGATGAATTAAGGAGACTTCTCAAGGCTTGTATCAACCCCATAGAGAATTTTTATACCATAGCTAGCAAACTGTAAAGTCCAGATAATTCCCCCCCCCCTCAGAAATTCACAATCAACAAAACACTATTTAAAAGTCAGGAAAAGCTGGAGTCAGGAGACTGGAACTACATATCCCAATAACTTTTGTGATTACCAGGTCACTGAAACAATTTGAGACACATGTAGACAGCCTTCATTATTTAAGAATTACTAAAAAAAAAAAAAAAAAACAAAACCAAAAAAAAAAAAAAACCAAAAAACCAAACATACAAAAAAAAAAAAAAAAAACAAACCCAAAAAAAAAAAAAAACCAAAAAACCAAACATACAAAAAAAAAAAAAAAAAAAAAAACCAAACCCAAAACAAAAAGACACCCCCAAAACCAAACCTCCGCAAAAAAAGCACAGAAGTACACTAAGTTATAAAGCAAAAAGGAAACACTGCTTACTTCAGGTCTATATTCCATTTGAAATTTAGTTATCAGTTCAGAGCTGGAGATTTTACTTTTCCTCTTTGAAAAGGAGAAAATGAAAGGGGGAAGAAATAAGACCTTCTAGTGTTAACCTTCAACCCCCATCCATTAAGTGACAAAAAGGAACAAATCCAATTCATAAAAATAACCCCCTCTTTAACAGAGCTGGTTTTAAATATTAAGCACTGTTTTTTTAAGCGTCCAAGTAACAAATGCTTATTCAGAGTAAGGTCCTGTTTCAAAGCTCAAATAAATTACAATTTCTAAATCAATGTCTGCAAATTTTTGAAACTATAGCAAACATTAATTCTCTATTTTTTTAAATACATTCTTATTTTATGAAGCCTAAAAAATGTTAAGAAATATTTTCAACTTTGCAGTTATAAAAAGTAACTGTTTTACAGCTAAACACAGCATTACAGTCATTTAGGTAAACGGGTAACATCTGGGAAGCAAGACAACAGAGAGCTGGCAGTACAGATGAGGGCCATTTCAAGGCTTCATCAGGCCAAATTAGGAACACCTTCTGGTGATTTATTTTTGTACCTTTTCCCTTCCATATTTCACTACAAACTAGGATGCCTCTTTCCTGAAGCAAAAGAAGAAAAGGAATTCTGCTTGGATACTGGTTACAGCTGTAAATTAGAATTACAGCTAGTACCTAGCTCATTATGAAAAAGTCATGCTCTTTTTAACATCAACCTCAGCTTATTAAATTATGGAAATTTCCATCTTGTCCACCCAGATGTGATAACTGGTGCTTGGCACTCAGGGACAAAGAGCCTTTCATCTGCAGTGCCCAAAGAACAAACAAGGTCATTCAGAGTAAACAGATACTGAAGTGGCATCTAACAACAAGCAGTCACAGCAGAAAACAGAGAAAACAGACAAAACTCCCATCTCCTGTGCCTCTCTCATTTGATATTTCATTAGTTATGCCATGCACTGATCTTTAGTTGATTCTTCCTGAAAATGTAAGTTTGCTGAATGGGTATTTGTCCAGAATGGAATCCACTGCAAAAATCACTGACAGAGATCTTTCTGCAATACATACACAACATTAAAGCACTAACAATGGGAACAAAGACTACTCTGAGCCAGGGTCTCCCTTAAAGTAACTGTTATAACAAGGAAGGAAGCAGCGTAATCCTTGTCACAGGTATGAAGGAAGCTCTTTAACTGCTTTTCATCTAGGATTCATCCTGAAATGACATTTAAACAGGTGAAGGAAATTTTGCTTTTCCCATCCTCTATTTGGACTGCCAAAGCTGCTGAACACTACTCCCCCAGCTTACCCTGAGCATTTTCTCTCCCTGAGGATTAAATGACAGCATGAAAATAGGGTTATCTGAATCCAGTTAAAATCTGAAATTTGATACATCAGAGTGCTAGTGCTATTAAAGCTCGAATCCCCCATTATGCCCTTTATGGTCTGGCAGTATTCTGAATGGGTTTTAGTACTTGAGAACAGACAGCAATGCACACTGCTTATTGGGAAGCATGCTACCTCAGAAAGTGGATTTGACACAATCTTTTTTACTTGAACTACTGCATGAGTTACTTTAAAAGACACCTCACCCCTCATAAAGAATGGAGAACATCACCATTTGATGACATCTGCATCAAGAATACTACTAAGGAGGCCTTGTATATTGCTATTTAGTACCCTCTATGTGTACTGAAAGAAGAAAGCACTCCTCATAACATGAATCATTTGGCAGAGGGACTCTAATCACAGTTCAGCCTCTCCTCCCCTGCCCCTATTCCCGAAGCTACAGTTAAAAAAAACCCCAAAAAAACAGGTGACGGCTGCAACTGATCTGTTTCTCTTTATTAAAAACTAAAATGGCACTTTCACTTAATGTCCAGTTAAGTTTGTTATATCAAAAACTTTACTAACTGCTCTATATTCAAAGTAAATTTTGCTGACAGATCTGTATTCTCATATACATGCAAAAGAAGAAACCTCTGGCATTGTTATTGCCACAGAAGGGGTATAGTCATCAAAATGTATTTGTAATGCTTTGAACTCATTGTATATATAATACCTAGCAGTGCTGTAACCTGCCTCCATGTTCTTCTAGTTTGTGTAATAGGAACACACTTCAAACTACTCAAACTCAGAACACAACTTCAAAGTTGTTCCACTTGGTCTGATTACAGCAAAATTCAAAACAGATCCCAAACACATGATGAAGTACTGCTTACAGCAGTTTATCTACACTGTGAAACACACTGTCAGTACAGTATGTGCAAAACCTTAAAGTGCAAACAACTTCAGTAACATTTCATCCAGAGATTCATGAATTACTGTGACAAGGACTACATATCCCTACACAAACAAATCTCTGTAGTGTTAAAAACCCTATTTTGTCTGGCACTTATCAATTACTAACACCGGTTGCTGAGCAGAAGGACGAAACTCCCTAAAGCATTTTAATCACATACTCAGGAAATTTTTCTGAAGATTTTCTATCACAGCTTTCTTCCATCTTACTGCTAAAGAGATGATCAGTGGGGTCCCATCTGCTTGCCTGTGTAACATTTTAGTTGTAAGAATACCCCTATGAAAGTTAAAATACAGCTCCAGGTTTCTCATCATACTGTAATACAGAATCATAGAATAGTTAGGGTTGGAAAGGACCTCAAGATCATCTAGTTCCAACCCCCCTGCCATAAACAGGGACACCTCACACTAAACCATGTCACCCAAGGCTTCATTCAACATAATGATTAGCTGAACGATGAAGTTCCTCAAAACTTCACAGCAATAGTGGAAATAAATCCCATAATTACCTTATCAGCCCTGATACAAAATGAGATAAAAAAAAAGGTGTATGTTTAACTTGCTGCTTCCTAATGCAATTACTGGTCCCTGAACTATTAGGAGGGCCCTTTCTCTTTGATAATCTAAACCAACTGACATTATCTGCTAAAGTATCACACATGAAATACCAGTAAGAGAGGCAAGCCTCTTTTTCATCTACTTAAAACCAGACACCTAACTGAAGGAAAACGCAGAAAAATGTTGATTGGAATAGACGATGCATAGGAGGTAAGGTTTTGCAGTAAGAAACTTGTTGGCTACATTAATACACCAAATTCTACACTAGAAAGTGTGTGCTTAAGTACACGAGCTGTGAATCAATGAATTATCAACCCTGATATATCAGGGAAGTACTTCAGGATTCCAAATAGTAAGGAGCAAGCAATGTGAAACCACACTATGAACCAGCAGTTATTACAGTATTGGCTGTAAATTTACTGTTCAATCCCTAGATGTCAATTCTGGCTGCTAACAGAGAGATTCTGGATGGTCAAGACTTGAAGGTTGATTTTTAATTACAATTTTAGCATTCATTTACCGATGAGCTCACAATTTTTATTAGATTATCTAATTTTAAGAACATTAAATGATGCGGTTTAGCTACACAGAATACCACGCACAAACACTGAACATACTCCACTAAACTAAAATTGGGTCTTTGAGTTTTCATTAAACAAAGTAAGAATATTTTAAATAAACCTACACTCTTTGAAACATAATATTCTGTAGAAGTCAGTTATGCTGATTTTCCTTAGTCTTTTCTGTAGATTATGTGTAGCATGGGACTAGTTTTACCCTCACACTTCCTGCTGCTTAAAATTATATACTTTATCACAGAGAATTAGGCTGATGAACACCAAATATCATTTGAGAACAAACAACTCTAGATGGATTTCCAGCTGTGCTGTATGCTGTATACACACTGTAACAAAGCATCAGTGCTAATTCTCATGCACGGGGTGGAAAGTTGGTACCTTTAACAATCCAAAATTTATTAAAGAAGAATCTAAACTTTAAAAATCAGATGCAGAGGGTCAATGCATTGCAATGCAAGTGACAATTTAAACTCAAATATGTTTCATTTTTCAAGAGCTGAAGTTAGAAATGTTAGTGTCCTATACTGTTTCCTCTTATTTGACAATGAACCTATTCTAGCTCCTTGTTTGGGAGCACGACACAAACACTGGAGTACTTTCTTCTTCAGAATAACCATTAAGTTTTGCAACAATGCATACATGTCTAATTAAATGCAGTAAACCTTTAAGTAATTTTCCTGACAAACAGTGAGCAATGATCTTAATTTTTCATATGGTATCACCTTACCATTAGAGGAAGAGCCCCTATCTGCAAGTGATGAAGCCGAGGAGGTGCATGGTAGTGGGCCAAGTGAGGATGCAAGGGTCCTGGAGGGTAAGTAGCTGCAGTCACACCAGCTTCAATTCCCAGTTCCCTGTCACAAGAACAAAAGTGGCATTACAGTAAAGGTAGATCTTAACTCCTAGAGACCATTCCACTGCTTTGGAAAGCATACAATACAGCACCGCTACTACTACAGTTTTACTTAAGTCTTTTTTAAAAACTTGTTTAAATACTACTAAAGAACCATCATAATGTAACTGAAGGTTGGTTTTGAATCCATTGTAAAGATTCAGTATGATAAATCCGTAGAGCCAATTCCACATTTATCATGTCCAGAAATATAATCAGCGTGGAGTCCGCAGCTCTCGCTGTAGGAACAGCAGCTGTCACGCATGTACCATTTCCCTTATTGAACACAAAGATGTATTTGACCATAATAAATGTATAGTGGAACCTAAATGTAACCTTCATGAGTGGGCCTTATGCAATGTGAAATAAGTTCAAAGATGAGAGAAAACAGTATGTAACTCAAATCCAAAACTCAACAAAGAACATAAATGTGCTAACAGTGTTCAGCAATGCTTTACTTGCCTATTTTAAAATCAATACTTGAAATAACTAGAGTCAGTAAAACTTAATTCCATTTTAAAATCAATGGATAAAACCCTCTAGCAATAAATTTAAGATACTGAGTACTCAAAACAGTATTTCAAAGCCATTAACAGCCTCATCACATTTTAAACCACAGGTGCATGCAGCACTTTCTAAAATCATTATCAACATTATCAGCACTGTGATCAGCATATTATGGTCTTCTGACCTGAGTCCCAAACAACTGAAACAGTAGCTGATTACTAACCAGGCAGATCTCTCTGGAGCTTGTCGAGGATGGGAAGACATTGTCTGAGGCACATGAATGTGATGCCCATGACCATAATTGGGATGCATTCTGTGAGGATGTGGAGGAGGCCGCTCATGAGCACGTCTGAACAATATAAAACAGCAAGTAAATTTCATGTACTTGTTAATATCAAGTAAGCAACATCCACGATCAAAACAATACTGATGGAATTCATGGAATACATTTAAAATAAAAATAACCCTCCCCATACAGTAATTTCAACTTTAGATACAAGTTAGAAACTAATTACAGTTTACAAATATCATATTCAAAGACACAGCCAGCTTCACCTACTGTGATCTGCCTTTGGCAGACTTCACTACAGAAGGACTGACAAAGTGTTTAGTCCTAACCTCAAACTGCAGGTAGGAAAGCAAAGGCCACACGATAGCCATGTTGACATTCAATCACTCACAGCTATGCTGCAGCTAATTAGCTAATTTTCAATAAAACCATAAGAGCAGAAGTAATGAGGGGAAACTTAATACACTAATCAGAGGACACAACTGCCTCATAGCTCAAGTAGTAAGAACAGAGTTTTTACATGCCAGCTGGTACAGAACTACAGGTTTGGAAAAAACCCAGATCTTCAGAAACCTGCTGGCTGACTTCTGTTGCTTTACCACTCCCCAGTTCCAGAAAGAAATTATTTGATATTTTTCACTGCATTGCTTTCAATGAAGAAAGTTTTCAGGTTTTTTGGTGTGGGTTTTTTTTTTATTGGGTAGGTTGTTTGGTTGGTTTTTATGTCAAAATAGAAACTTGGATTGTGCCAGAAGCAGTACAATGTGTTCAGATTAAGTATTACCTTAAACTACTTGACGAAGTACACTAGACATTTTGTAAATTTACCTGTCTAGAGAAATAAGAAGTTACTTTACAGCACACTAATCACTGTAAATTGACACTTCTCCAGAGAACTCTTATCAAGCTTGTATGCAGTATGCCAGAAGTACTAGTTTCCTACAACAATACAGACCAACATAGGAATTCACTGATCAGGGGAACATACTCCTAGTCTCACCTTCCTTCAGTTTATCCTCTGTATAGATAGCTATACAGAAAAAATCTAGAAGAACATTTTAATACAAAAAACCCCACAGAACAACTTCCATAATTCCATACAGATTTTATGTCACGTAGACCCATTTTTCCTAAAATGAGTCTAAGAAATAAATTTGAAATTATTTCTATGAATTTAAAACCTCCAGGCTGCCTATCCCACAATCTTAGTCTACAATAGGTGACGAGATTTAAAAACAGAGAATATGTATGTTCTACAAATGCAGTGTACCTTCACACACTGCCTTCTGGCACATTTCATGGCTGATTCAAAGACCATAAGGAAGTTAAAGCTGTTGTACCCACACTTGAGACATGACAGCTAGAAGAGGACTGCTTTCTGTTTATAAATCTAGTCATAAATCTAGTTTTGCAACAACAGTGGCATCTCTTAAACAGTAACACGAACGCTACATCTCAACATTGGTCACATTTTCATACTGATACTGTTCAGTCTTTCTTCTAAAGATGTAAAGGCATAGTAAAGCCAAGTATATAAGTTCAATCTGAATTTAACCTGGTAAGCAGTCTCTTATAATAAATTGTTCATTTTGTTTTAAAATGTTCAGAATGTTTATATAAATTAGTTATATAAAAAGAATCTTAGCAGCATCAACAAGGCAAAACACAATGTCACGGGACACATCTGAAAGGAAGTCATGAAGTACTTTCCAAGCTGTTCAGCATGAAAAGGAATTTCTACCTGTTATCTGAAGGATGAGAGAAACACAAGCTTCTCTTTTCTTCCATACCCATTCATGCCTTACCTCAAGACATTATTCAGAGATGTAAGGCAACAGGTTCAGTCTTTATGCTTACATGACTCTGGTGGTATGTAAAGACACCTTTTACCATGGTTTCATACTAATAGCTCCTAACCATGCAACTAATGGTTTGAGATTCACATGCAACATTTTACAAACCTGAGGGAAACAAATTATATATTTAGATACTGCTCTGAGTACATTTGTGACATACGTTGGGTGTTGCATCATTCTTCTTCTCTGGACCTCCATCCTCTGGATCACTTCATGAGGATGTAGCCTCTGTGCTGGAGGTGCTGTTGCAGGGATGTGATGGGATATAGGCTGGTGTGTGGCAGGAAGATGCTGTGGTATTGGAGCAGCTGCACTGGCTAAAGGATGAGTTGTTGGTGGAGGTGGAACAGGATGAGAAGATGCATGAGAGGAGATTGAAGCATGGAAAGGATGCACTGGATGAGGGATAACATAATCTACTTGAGGTGGAGGTTGTGGCTGTGGTGGAGGGTTTCCATGAGCATGAGGACATGCAGAAGCTTGATGATGAAGAGGTCTGGTCAAAGAAGCATCTGCAATGAAAACATCAGGTGATTTTAATCTGGTCAGTTACAGGTTATGACTGAAATTTATTTTAAAACTATCTTTACACAAATGCTTCAATATCATTCCACCAGTGTAAAAAGTGGCAATGGGAATATGTGCCTATGCAATTTTTAAATAAAGTAATTCCAGCAATATACCCTACAAGACACACTTACTTTCTGCAGCCAAAAGTATTGCACTTGCCAGTGTTGGCAATACAAAAATAATAACTAAAAAACCTCAAACACACAAACCCCTGTGTGCTGCATGCTGGAAAAGGTATATATGGGGAGAAAGTTTACTTCAAGTTTTTTGTTTATTTTCAATACCCACCCTGCCCACTGTTCTGTAGAGACATAAAACAAAGAAATCACGAACAAATTAGTTGACTTTCTGAGCTTGCTCAGGCAGAGTTCACTGGGGGGATGGAATGGAGTATGGACCAAGGAAAACGAAATAGAGGCACTGCTAAAATACAAAGGAGTTGAAAAGTATTTTCATAGTAGATACAGTTGTTGAAGTCTGAACATTATTAAGGTCACTCAGAAGAAAATACTTGCACCTCACCTTGATGCCATTCAAATCCTTTAAACAACCTGGACTGTTTAAATACATTTCTTAATATATGTTTTGCTAGGCAAGTTCCAAGATCAAACCAAGCAGACAGTAACAGTTTTCACAGGCAGCCAAGGAAGGTGTTTTTATATTTGACTGGGTCCACCCCCACACACCCAGTACTTATCAGTACTTACAAGGAGAATGCATATAATGCCGACAGGAAGAGAGCGATGCCTGAGGAGGAGGTTGAGGCTGTGGCTGCGCAACCATATTTGATCCATATCCATCTATTGCTATTGATTGGCTTGGGCCAGCACTAGCCTGGTGCCCATAAATTGCAGTTCGAGAAGATGAACCAGGACAGCAGGGGTCAAAAGCAGATGTTCCATGAAAAGCACCACTTCCATGACTTCTTATAGCACTGCTGCTTAAGTCTACTGGCAATGCCTGCTGGGTAAACAAACCATCTTTTTTCAAGCAATTCTTCAGACATTGAAAACAGTAATCCTCAAACAATGTGATTAATAAAACCCACATCAATCACAAGCAACTCGTTCAAATTTTTTAAGGCTCAACTCTGGAACATTCATTAAACTGTCGTTGACATTTCTTACTCCTAAGTTCTTGAATCTGGTGAGAGAGACCAAATTCATTACACCATGCTGTGTAAAAAACAAACCCCAAACCCCCATGATGGATAAGTCAGTGAGTACATGGGAGCTACATAAATTAAAATATTTGGAGACAAACCCCCTGATCTTTAGCATTTTCAGTTGCGGAAATGTATTACACTTAAACAAAAACTAGGTTAACAGTTCTGCATGATATAAATTAAGTTTGCTGAGTATTGTTCTTAATAATAACTGTTTTGGTTTAGAGCTTGGTTTTAGAAGAGCAACTCCCTTACCTCTTTTATAAACAGAGGATTAGACTTAATTTTTTTTCTTCTCTTAAACCAGCTGATGCATTTCCATTGTGAAACTGCTATGATCACTAGAGTATATTTCAAGGTATTTATGTCTGGTTTGCTTAAACAGCCACTATCATCTTATAGTCACCAAAAGGATGTCAGCTGTCAGTGACAGAATTATTACCGTAAAATTTCAGGTTTTGTGTGTCCATATATTATAACTCAAATTTTCTTTTAGTTCCCTTCTACAATGCCTACTGCAGAACAAACATCCCATTCCATTCTCTCATAAATGTAAGGACTTGAAACCACAAAGGGAGAGTCACAAGAATTAAACATGCCTGGTCATGGTAACTGGTACCAGAACTGCTGCTTGCTCCACAAGGTGCAGGCACTGGAGGTGGCCTTTCAACGGGGCAGCTGGAGTCACTGAATGAAGGAGATAGCGGAACAGCTGGATGAGGGTTGTGGTGGTGGTGATGGTGATGCTGAAAGTGGTGGCCATGCTGCTGAAAGCAGCTTGTATGTGGGTGCCCCAATGCATGATGAGTCTGTGAAGGTCCTCCACAAGGAGAATGCTGGGGGCAGCACGATGGTAACCTTGGCATGGCTGGAGGGCCAGTTTCCAGTGTTGTATGAGACGCAGCTCTTCTGATATCATCTTGAAGATAAAGAAAATTTGGTATTAAAATGAAAGAAATTAGTAAAGCTGATCACCATAAAACTGTATCTTAAATAGAAAAAAGTACTGCACTTCATGATATTGTACTTCAGACAAATAATTGACTGAAAACCAGATCTAAATTAAAACAAAACAAACTGGATACAAGAAAAGAAGATTTAGGCATGCCTTTCAAATGAACCAAAGCAAAATGGTTCCGGTGGATGTACACAAGTGAGCCACTAGTGGATGTGAACTGACTCTTGCATTATGCCACTTATTTAAGCCATGTTATCAACAGGGAAAGGAGGAAAGATTGTACCTGCTGTTAGTGCACAAGGACCTCAAATTCTTCTGCAGCTTTGTGGTCAGCTCAGATTTTACCTCACCTGACTTGCAGGTAGTACCCATGTTTCAGGTATGTTATGAATGGTATGTATATACAGTTTTACTACAGGTCAGTATCTAACAAGCCTGTATAAATGTGCTTCCAGTAACACACTGCAATTGAAGAATTAATTCCCTGTGAACTATATTCTAACTCCTCAGAAAGTAAGGTGGTTCACTGAGTACAACTAAATAATTCCTATGGGCAAAAGCAGAAGGCTCCAGCACAACTTTCTTCATCTTTGGGGGAGAAATCAAATTCCTGTCCTCTCAAATCACTACTGTTATGTTCAGTAGTTAAAGTTCACATGCCATTTAATCTAGAGAATGACCATTAACCTCCTTTGTACCAGGAGGCAACAACAGTTTAGAAAGCTCTCATTCTGTACCTCCAGGTGAACTACCAGCAGTGCCGCCACTGGGAAGACTAGTACTCGTCTCTGGTGTTGCAGAGGGTTGGATGTTGGAGACGTCGGGAGATGAATCAGAGGTCTGCTGAGATGAATCAGAGGTCTGCTCTGAGGCAGACCTACTAGAACTGTTACTGGTAGAAGAACTCGTAACCTGTGGCTCCACTCTAGCTGGTGTGGTTGGCACAACTGTTGGCTCTAGCAAAATAAAAAAAGCTTTCATGTTCCTTAAGCTTTAAAAGCAGTTGGTTTGGTTTGGTTGATTTTTTATTGTTTTGTTTGCTGGTTGGTTGGTTTTGGTGAGGTTTTTGGGTTGGTGTATTTGATTTTTGTTTATTATTGTTGCTGGTTTTTAATAATTTTACAAGAAATTCTCAATTTTGGTCTTGCCAGATGTTAAGCAAGTTGGAACACAAAAACCTGACAGGTACAAGACACAAAGGTTAATTCTGTTTCACCTGTGTGTGGAAAAAACAGCAGTAAAATAAAATTAACTCAAATTTTAAGGATTAATATAAAAATCAATTCCCAACCAAATCTGACAGGTCAAGTTTTCTTTACTGAATTACATACGCTACAAAAGAAATTAAATTAGTTTGGTACTTTGTGATCAAGATTTGCTGAAATCTTTTATAAATCCAGAGGCAAACTACTCTCTGGTTATTACCATTACCATTTTTTTAAATGCATACAAAGCAAAGACTTCTAGATAAGTAACCAAGAGCAGCGTAATATCATCTAAACTAAACAGTGCCACTTCACAAACTTCACTCATTCCAGGTGCAGAGTACCAAAGGCCAGAGCAAGATAAACTTGGTTTCTAGACTCAATTAAAAGCAGATTCATTACATCAGTATTTGAAACTTTTGTTAAAAGTACATATATGTTCATTTTGCATATTGTAAAAGTAACAGTTGAAAATATATTTAATATACAGGGAAACAGACAAGACACATCATAAATCTTGTTCTCTACTACATAATTGTAAACAGGTTAAAATTTAAAAGGATACTTGGGGGCAAAATTCAAATCTAGTCTTTAAAATGTCTGCCTTTCACTGCAAGTTTGAAATTTATCTCTGATTACTGAAGAAGGCAATGACATGACTAGGAATATGAGACACCATAAAAGGGAATATCATCAGGAACAGCTCAGGTTTGCTTTGCTAATAAAAATGTCTGCATGGATGTTGGGGTGGGGGGGGAAGCAATAAAACCCAAAAGCATCAAGACACTTCAAATAATTTTTACACAAAGTTTCAAAATACAGTATGACTAGCTTTCAAGATTGCTCTCTACATCTACTAGGTGTATGAACGAGTCACAAGAATAAGCTTATCTCCCTTCTTCCAAGTCTTTGAACTCATTACATTAAAAAAACATGACCTGTTACCTACATTTAAAATCCCGTGGATTTTAATGTGGCATTCAAATATACTGGATTTTATTTACAGGAAAACATTCTGTGAGAAATGTATTAATGTTCAAATTCAGAAAAAAACCCAGCATGCCCCATAGGACACCTATAGCCTAACATGGCCATGTGATCACACAGCAGCTCAAGACTGGATGCTAATATGCTCTGTAAGGAATCCTGCAGTCAGACAGTTCTCAATTCTAACAGCCTTAATCAACCTGCTACACTGTTACTGTGTGAACTCACCATCAGCAATACAGACAGTTTTATCCCATTGTAAATACACACATTACAAAAGTAAAACTTCACTGAGCAACAGTATTTTTAAGAAAAATTTGATTCCTGAACTTAAGACTAAATTCTATAATTCAAAGTGTTTAAAGAGTAAAATTAAAGCAACAGGTGGTCTCTGTTCTGCTTTTGTGAGACCCCATTTCAGCTGTGTCTGAGGTTCGGGTATCCTCAACATAAAAAGGAGCAAGTCCAGAGGAGATGCATGAGGATGACCAGGTGGCTGGAGCACCACCTGTATGAAGACAGGCTGAAAAAAGTAGGGCTGTTCAGCCTGGAGAAGAAAAGGGTGCACAGAGACCTCATAGCAGCCTTCTAGTATCTGAAGGGGGCCTACATGGATGGTGGAGAGGGACTGTAGCAACAGGATAAGGGAATAACGGGCTCAAACTTTAACAGAGGAAGTTCAGGATAGATATAAGGAAGAAGTTCTTTACTGTGAGGGAGGTGGCCCAAAGAAGTGGTAAATATTCCATCCCTTCCACTATTCAAAGCCAGGTGGGACAGATCTTTGGGCTACATGGTTTAGTGTGAGGTGTCCCTGCCCATGGCAGAAGGGTTGGAACTAGAGGATCTTAAGGTCCTTTCCAACTCTAACCATTCTACAATCCCCCTTCATTGATACAGTTATGATACTTCACAGTAAATCTATAAAGAAAAGATCCTGTAAATCAACCCACACTCTTCCTTAAAAACCATCAGAAAACAAAAACCAATTACAAACTCTCCAACCTACCCGAAAAATCAAGACAACTTGAAGAATAAGATATTACAAGATACTAGCTTGCAATATGCTAAGGGATGTAAGCACAGCAGGACAAAACTTCTGTTAAAAACTAAAAGTAGCATGAACCCAGGAAATCCCTCAAACCACCACCAATAGCAAAAAATGAAACTGCAAAAAAGTACAAGAGCTTTAGTTTCTCATTCTCAAATTCTGACAATATATGGAAGTGATTTTCAGCAGAAACAGATTTATTAAATGCTAGCAGATTTTTATGTTAGAAAACAAAGATTACAGCTTCAGAAACCTACACAAACTTACTAGTTTGGGGTTACTGATTTATTCTCTGGCTTCTTTGGTTTCTGCTTTGTTGGGGATCTGGTTTTGGGGTTTTTTTTGGTTTTGTTTTTTGTTTGTTTTT
>NDXB01006261.1:9730-33501 GCA_002631895.1 Agapornis roseicollis | reverse complement strand
GGGGGGGGGGGGGGGGGGGGGGCTGCAGCACATGAGGCTCAGCATGGGAGGGATGGAAACGCAACCCCCTTAGCAACAGGGCTTAGAGAAGCAGCTTGCTTTCCCCCTATGATTGTGCCTATCCCCAGCCTCATCCTGCTGCCCCCGGCCATGCACACACCACAGTCAGCTCCCGGTTTAGTTTGGCTTTTACTGGAAAAGACATTAAATAACATTGAAAACGCATTGAACTTTCCTGTTAACAAAGTGCATAACTTCAACACCCCATCACGGGAGACCCTTCCTGCCCCTCCTCTCGTCAGGCACCCGACTGAGCTTGACTGCAGATGGGTAAAGAACAGCCCCTGTTCCTCTGGGAGGGGAGAAGGCTGCAAACAACCCCTTTCCAATAGTGCAAATAATGGGGTACGGGGGGGGGGATGGACACCAAACAGGCTCCGGACCCCAGGCAGGGCAAGCATCGGTGGGAGGAGAAGTGGTTTGGGTCTTCCAAAGGCCCCTGTGGCTGCAAGTTGGGTCCAGGGATGCTGTGCTCCTAATAGGGATCACCAGAGGAGAGGCTCCTTGTCCCCCTTAGAGCAGAGCCAGCCCATCCCAGCCTGCGCTGGGTGCCATTGGGACCGTGCAGTTCAAGGGGTGGCCACGTTCCTGCTGGCTCTCTATGGCAGCTCCTAAAGCCACGGTGCTCAGGCCTGGTGCTGTTGTGGCAGGGGGAGGTCAGGGCTGCTGCAGTGCTCCCCATGCCATGTTAAGGCTTTGATTCCTCGAGGTCAGGAGCTAAGAGGTTCCTCACTGAGCCCTGCTCTGCTTTGGTGCTAGGGGTTAGTGGGGTAATGCAGGGGCCAAGTCCCAGTTCAGGTGCTGGGGGAGAGCAGGAGTGGTTTCCTTGGGTGTTTTTATCCCTCTGCCCTTATCCTAAATGGGGGAAACCCATCCTTAATCTCCAGGGAGCAGCATGCAGGGGACAGCAGCGGAGGACAGAGGCAAACACAGGAGGAATCTGGACTTCCCTGGTGAGTGGATTGGAGCTAAGAAGGCAAAAGGAGCACATAGGAATGGCTGCACCGGGGCAGGCCAATGCACCCAGCGACTACCAGCAAGAGAACATGGGAGGTGAGGAGCACAGGCCACGTGTATTCACTATCCACAGGTCGTTTCCTCATGGATTGCACCCATGGGAATGCAGTCGCTGCTGCTCTTATCTTCCGCAGCAGGGATTTATTGGGTCTCCTTCTGTCTGATAGTGCTTATGGGCAGGGTAAGAGGAGCCAAAGGTGCTGGCACCCAACCTCCTGCCTGTAAATAAGGAACAGCATTCCCTTAAGCACCAATGTCCTCCGAGGTATCCTAGGGAATCCCTAGTGCAGGGAGGGGAGTGACTTACATCGAGTGGCCACAGCAGCACAGGGTGGTCACTGGCTCCCTGGCAAAGGCTGATCCAATGTAATCCCTTGGGTCTGGTAGATCTCCTTCAGGACCAGCAGAACGGTGTCCTCCGACTCCCTGGGTGAGGAGGAGGAGGAGATGGGAATTAGAAGGGGCATGGATGTGCGCTGGGAATTGCCCTCTGATGCTGGACATCCTCTGCTGTCAGGATGCCTGTGCTGGTTATGGGGTAGGTGCAGCACCCAACACATGCAAGGAATGGGCAAGGAGAACTGGTCTTCCTCTACCCCTCCCCACTATGTCTGCATTAGAGGCAGGAGAGCATCTTGATGACTCAGTTAAGGCTTTCCTTACAACGCTGGCTTTAAAAGGGAGGAATCTGAACCTTGAGCCTTACCAATAGCAGAGGTGCCCTTGCAGTGCAAACAGATACTCATTGAAGCTCTCTATCGGCTTCTCCTGCAGCACGTAGTCAATGCGGTTCCCTCCATTCAGCCTCCCCACGTTAATGGGAGGGGTCTCTTCCTTCACTGCTGGGGGGGGCTCCTCTGCCTTTGTGTCTGAAGGAAACAAAGAACAACGCAGTTCAACCACAGGGCTCCTCCATGGGCAGATCCCAGCCCCGCATCCTGCTCCATGGGCAGATCCCAGTCCCGCATCCTGCTCCATGGGCAGATCCCAGCCCCGCATCCTGCTCCATGGGCAGATCCCAGCCCCGCATCCCTCCATGGGCAGGTCCCAGCCCTGCATCCTGCTCCATGGGCAGATTCCAGCCCTGCATCCCTCCATGGGCAGGTCCCAGCCCCACATCCTGCTCCATGGACAGGTCCCAGCCCCGCATCCCTCCCTGGGCAGCTTCCAGCCCCGCATCCCTCCATGGGCAGGTCCCAGCCCTGCATCCTGCTCCATGGGCAGATCCCAGCCCTGCACTCCATGGGCAGGTCCCAGCCCTGCATCCTGCTCCATGGGCAGGTCCCAGCCCTGCATCCCTCCATGGGCAGGTCCCAGCCCTGCATCCCTCCATGGGCAGATTCCAGCCCTGCATCCCTCCATGAGCAGATCCCAGCCCCGCATCCCTCCATGGGCAGATCCCATCACTGCATTCCCAGCACCCCAATACCCACCTGGCTGCTTCTCCGTGCTGGCCTCTGCCTCTGCTTCCCCTTCAGCACTCGCTGCCTCCAATGCTGGCAGTGGGGCGCGGGTGAAGGACTGCCAGGCCACCCGCAGGGACCCCAGGAGGTTGTTCTTTAGGTCCACGCTCATGCGAGTGAGCCCTTCCTTCAGCTCTGCAAGGCAGGAGGGGATGGGATCAGGCCGGGGGCTGTTACCAAGGGAGGGGGAGCAGGGGTTTTCCTTCCCCCTACCTAAGTGCATCCTCTTCCTGCCTTTGTGATGGGGCAGCAGCATGGGCTCGAACTCCACATCGGGGACGATCATGGGCTCTATCCTGTAGGCCACCGGGTCGAACTGCACGAGGAGGAGCACGGTTGAGTCGTGCTGCACGTGCCTCAACACGGGCAAGCTCTGGTTCTTAATACCTACAGGGTGGAAGATGTTGAAGAAGCCTTTGCAGGTGGGCAGGCTGTAGTTGGGGTTGATCCGCTTCACCCCTCGCACCGTGAGGAACATCCCGATGGGGGAGCCGAAGGCAAAGAAGATGCTGGGTTTGTAGTTCAGCTGGGGGTAGTTTGCTGACACCTAAGGAGAGATGGGGATGTTTCCTGAGCCGAGCTCCACGTCGCTGTTACAAGCATCTCCTTGTTGCAGGTAGAGCGCGGTGCGGAGGTACCTGGCCCAAGCCAATGTCCCGGTACTGGCAATTCCTGCCTTCATCCGTGTGATCTGGGCTGGGCTGGGCTGGGGACCTGGGCTCCTTGGGCTGGGGAGCTGCTGAGCTCTGCTCCTGCAGCAACACAAATGAGAAAGCCATGGGCAGGAACACGAGGCAGCATCGCAGGGCAGCATCCTGCTCCGGCTCCATCCCCTACCACCGTTACCAAGTCCTCCTGCTCCGTTATCACCCTTAGGATAAAGTGATCCTGCAGCAGTATCACCAGGGTAACACACAGGAGCAGCAATGGCACCGCAGCCAAACACGAGCCCATGGGAGCAAGGGGAGCCAGGGATGGGGAAGCTGGGATGCTCGGACCTGGATGAACGCAAGCCATGAGGAACACAAACCTGCGCCTCCCTCTTGGAGCTGATGTAATGAAGGATCTTCATTCTTGGTCCTAAGGGAATTCCCATTTCCTTCAGGTTTGCCTCTGTGCACAAGAACTGGAAAGCAAGGAACCCAGGTATGGGCACAGGAGCAGGGCGGTGTGCGCTGCTCCTGCCCCATTCCTTGTGGACTCGGTGCCAGGAAGATGTGCAACGGCTGAGAGTGGGAAGAAAAGCAAAGGGGAAACCCAAGAGGCATCAAAGGGGATTGCTCCTTACCAGCGCTTGCCTGTCCATCTTCTCCTTCTCAAACACCTCACGGTATTCCCAAAGCTCCAGCTCCTTCAGGATTTCTTTCACATCTTCCATACCCTTGCTGCTTGCTGCTGTCCTGGACCCCTGTGAACAGAGCCATGCTTGTTGCTCCCTCTGCCTTTGGGATTGTTTCCCCTTCCCAAGCAGCAGCAGGAGCTTGGTTGGGTGATGCTGCATGGGGGACGCCCCTGTACCTCTTGGTGCTCCTCCTCCTCAGGAGCAGCCTTCTGGTTCGTCAGGAGATCAAACAAAATGAGGGACCCTGGAAACCAGGGCAGAGCATCAGCATCGGGACAGGGGAAAGCCTCCATCCCCATCCTTGGGGTGCTCCCTTACCCAAGCTGTGCCCCGCGATGGAGACCCCCCCTTTGAAGAGGGGGTTCCTCTGCAGGAAGAGCTGGTAGAGGCGGTTCATCTCGGATGCCACCGTGTCCACGATGGTCTGGCAATAGGTGGAGCTGTTGTAGAAGAAAACGTCCAGGATGGTGTCGTTGATGAAGTGACGCAGGCGATTGATGCTGGGCAGCGTGATTCGCTCCAGGTCCCTGTGGGGAGGAAGAGGGAGGCCCGGTCAGGGCTGCCAATGCGGGCCTCAAGCTAAGTGTAAGCTCAGAAAGGGATGGACACCATCGCAAAGGGAAGGGGCTGGAGCACAGGGGTGATGGGGAACGGCTGAGGGACCTGGGGGGGTTCAATGTGGAGAAGAGAAGGCTCAGGGGGGACCTGATTGCTCTCTGACAGAGGGATGGAGGCAAGATGGGGCTGGGCTCTGCTCCCAAGGGATGGGACAAGAGGAACCGGCCTCAAGCTGCCCCAGGGCAGGTTTAGCTGGAGCTGAAGAACAATTCCTTGCCCAAAGGGTGCTGAAGCATTGGAACAGGCTGCCCAGGGCAGGGCTGCAGGCACCGTCCCTGCAAGTGCTCACCCCCCCTCAGTGCCATGGGTTAGGGGTGGCCTTGGCAGTGCTGGGTAACAATGGGACTCAACGAGCTCTTCCCCAACCCATGGCTCTCCCGAGCATCCGAAGCCCTCACAACTTCCCCTATAGCGACCACCGGAACGAGCCAAGGAGGGAAGCTTGGTGCTCTGTGCCATTCCCGGGATGGAGGAGGCGATGCCGGGACACTCACACATCCACGCCGGTGGAGTGCAGGGAGCTGTGCCAGTTGACAGGCAGGAATTCCACGCGCCCGATGTGCTGCTGCTCCTGGGCTCTCTTGAAGTGCGCCTGCAGCATGCTCAGGGAAACGCTCCTGAAGTCATTCACTGCAAAGGAGCAGCAAACGCTCACCCAGGGATGCTCCGGGACCAGCCGCATCCACAGGGCTTCATGCAACAGAAGGAAGGATCATTCCCAAGGGAAATCCCCCCCCAGGGGCTTTAATCTGCTGCCCTAAGACCTTGAGTCTTTAACCGAGGGAAGGCCTCACGTCCTTCCATGTGGATTGCGCTGTCCCATCTGGAACAAGGCTCCCATCCATGTGGGCAAGGCTTTAGCATGGCAGCAGGATAAGGAAGGTACTTTAAAGAGTTTAAACCCAGGGAAGCTGTTGTGAGGATGCGTGTGTTAGAAAGGGAATCCTAAGGGGGGGAACGGGGGGGGATATGCACTGGGAATGACTCAGTTCTGACTGAGGAACACTGATTTCCTTCCTTTCATGTGGTCTTGAGAATGGGTCCGTGGATGAACATGCAGAATAGGTGGCATTAGAGCAGAGGTGTGTTTTATAGGAACCAGAGACTGAGCATCTCAGCTCCTTTGATCCCGACAGGTTAAATCATGCCAGGCTTCCAGGCAGTATCAGGAGCACCTCTCCTGCAGGACTGAAGCTCTCAACACTGAACAGGTCAGACCAGAGTTACCTGGGTCAGCACCCAGTTCCAGCACTGAGCAGCAGAGGATGCTCGGAGCAGGATGCGAGCCCGCAGGGCCCTTGTTGGTGCTCCCCACCGCAGCCAACACATCCAGCTGAGCACCAGGGTGCTGTGAATGCACCCTGAGAGCGTTCGGTGCTGTCCACCCTGAGGAGGGCTCAGTGCCTGCACCCAGAGCAGCGCATGGGACTCGCACCCATCGGGCTCTGCACCTACCGCACTGGACGATGCTCCTGAAGCGGATGTCGCAGGCGGGCCCGATCCCGTGCACCACGAACACCAAGTGATCGATCTGCAGCGGCTCCCCTGCCGAGAGAAGAGCGATTCCCCTTGGCCTGTCCCTACGTCCCTTGTCCAAAGCCCCTCTCCAGGTTTCCTGTCACCCTGGAGCACGTTTGCTCCCATTCCTGAGCCGTTTGCCCTGCTCCGTTCGTGACAAGAGGACAGCAGAGAAGGTGAAGCTGCTCCTCATAGAATAGTTAGGGTTGGAAAGGACCTGAAGATCATCCAGTTCCAAACCCCCTGCCGTATCCCTTCCGTCACCATCCTCAGTCCCACCCGGTGCAAGGAGAGGGCTGGGATCATCCACCCTGTGCCAGCCAGCCCGGCTCAGCAGGGACTCAGGTGGAGTTCTGTGTGGTTCCCTATCTCCCACATGCTTTAGGTTGCAAACCTGCCTCCCTGATGGCATGCGTGCATGGAAATGAAGGGGTTAGACTGGAATAACTGCTTGTCCTCCCTTTGGGAACACATCCTGATGCCTCAGTGGGAGCTCAGGGAATCCTTGATGGGACAGAGCTGACACAGCTCCCAAAACAGGGAAAGCACGGGCCCCAGAACATAGGAGATAACCCCTGTGTCCCTCCATGGAAAGAACCTCCCTTCCTTTACAAACACACTCCAAGGCCTCAGGCAATTCCAGGCACTGCTCTGCATCCCAGAGCCCATTCTCCACGCCAGAGCTGGAATCACAACCCCTCCTCCCTGTGTGCCTGCTGCCTCTGCCCATCACTTACACTGCAGGCTCTGATGCTAGGAAGGCTCTGGAAAACCATTCATGGATCCCGGGAGCTTGTGCCAGGCTTTTTGAGCGGCCGGGTTGGGAAAGGCTTTGGATGGGAGGGAAGGAGGGAGAGGCGAGCTCACCATTGGGGATCTCAGCAGCAATGTTCTCCACTCCTCTCTTCACAGTCCGAGGTCGACCTTGCTCTGTAGGAGTGGAGCCCCAGTCGTCGGAGGTGGCAGCGGGGTGGTAGTGCACCATCAGCTGGGAAACAAGAGCCTGCCATTGAGCCCAGCAGAGCGGATGCTCTGGTAGGTGACAATGGGGGGAAGCAGACTCCCTGCTGGCTCTGACACAGGGAATGATGGGGCAGAGACGGGGAAAAGAAGCAGCTTAAAGCCACAGCGCAAAGCCAGCATGGGACAACAGCAGGGATGTCCCTGCTGGTCCACACTATCATGAGTCAATGGAGCAACCTGGTCCAGTGGAAGGTTTGGAACTGGAGGAGCTTTAAGGTCCCTTCCAACCCAAACCATGCAGTGATTCTATGACCACCAGGCCCCTCCTCACCTTTGGGTTGTGCAGGATAATGATTTCCCTGCTAGGGGACTCCAGTTTCTTCTTCCACTCATCCTGGGTCACGGCAGTCATGTAAGCTTCCTATGGAAAAGAACAGCAGTGAGTCAGCTGAGAGCATTCCCATGAGTATTCCAGCAGGCGGGATACTCCCCACCCATTATCTGGTATTTCTTATCAACACACATTGCGAAAGAGGCAAACATCAGCAACAGGGTCACCTGCGAACCCCCTGCTAGGCAGCTTCCAAGAAGCCACCAGCAGCAGCAGCCTTCCAGATCCATTCAGCTCTGCATTGTTCGGTCCATCAGAACAGACATGATTGCAAGGATGGGTATTTTTATACCTATACATATGTAGAGATGTCTATATATATACGATGTGTGTGTATATATATATATGAGATGGGTGTCTATATATATATGAGATGTGTATCTATATATATGAGATGGGTGTCTATATATATATGAGATGTGTATATATATATATATATATGGGATGTATACATATCATGTATATCAGACTTCCAGATCCATTTAACTTTGCATTGTTTGGTCCATCAGAACAGACATGATTGCAAAGATGGGTATTTTTATACCTATACATATGTAGAGATGTCTGTAGATATGAGATGTGTATATATATCTGAGATGTATATACATATGATGGGTATATATATATAAATATATGAGATGTATATACACATGATGTGTATATATATCTGAGATGTATATACATATGATGGGTATATATATATGACATATGTGTATATATATGAGATGTATATACATATGATGTACATACATGATGTGTATATATATAAATATATGAGATGTATATACACATGATGTGTATATATATATGAGATGTGTGTATATATATGAGATGTATATACATATGATGTGTATATATGTAAAAATATATATGAGATGTATATACACATGATGTGTGTGTATATATATATATCTGAGATGTATATACATATGATGTGTATATATATAAATATATATGAGATGTGTATGTATATCCGGGATGTATATACACATGTAGCTACATCTTTCCAAAGTCTCCAAAGCCACACTGTGCTCAGTGGGTTTCTCCTTCCCACATTCCCCCCTCCTTTGGCTTGGCTGTGGTTGCGGTGAGGACGATCCTCCCAATGAGGGTCAATGTGGAGCCGGGGCAGGACAACCTGGAGCAGGGAAGCTGCAGGCACGGAACGTGCAGCCAGGAGGATGTGTCCTGGCTGGGGAGGGCAGGGGAAGGGGAGCAGCAGCCTGGGAGGGAGCTGGTGGCAGTAATCGGCTGCGGAAAGGCCGTGCCAAAGCCTCTTTCAAGTTCATGTCCTCAGGCGTGACTGTGGTGCTGGGGAGTTTGGGACATCAGGGCCAGCACTGGGACAGCTTCCAGGGCCTGAAGGGGGCTATAAAGGATGCTGGAGAGGGGCTCTTCATCAGGGGCTGGATAGGACAAGGGGTGATGGGTTCAGACTGAAACAGGGGGAGGTCAGGTTGGAGGTAAGGGAGTTCTTTATGTGAGGGTGCTGAGGCGCTGGCACAGGGTACCCAGAGAATTGAATGCTCCATCCCTGGCACTAGAACCTTGGGTGACGTGGCCTAGTGCAAGGCATCCCTGCCCCATGGCAAGGGGGTTGGAACTGGATGCTCTTAAGCTCCTTTTCCACCCCCCCCACCCCCCACCCTCCTCATCCTGATCCGGATGCTATGAGGAGAGGCCTTGTTACCTCCAGTTGTTGGCTGAAGGTCTCCGAGTAGGGGATGTACTTGTTGTCCTTGTCCCCCTTGTAGAACCACGTGCAGCGGCGCACCTCGGCCACCTCCTCCTCCCAGTACACGGCCAGGCGCTGCCGTGCCTTGAGGTGCACGTCGTACCTGCCGCCCGATGTGGGGACAACCACGGCTCCCTTGGCTTGCCCTGCAGGAACCGAGGCCTGGCGTTACACACAGGAGGAGCAGAAAGGCAGCTCTGGGGCTGTGTGTCGTGCGTACACCTGGACATATAGGGATGCTGTATGTATATATAGAGGGATGCTGGGGAGGGGCTCTTCGTTAGGGACTGCAGGGACAGGACAAGGGGGAACGGGTTCAAACTGAAACAGGGGAGGTTTAGATTGGATCTAAGAAGGGAATTCTCTCCTGTGAGGGTGCTGAGGCACTGGAATGGGTTGGCCAGGGAGGCTGTGAGTGCTCCATCCCTGGCAGTGTTCAAGGCCAGGTTGGGTGAAGCCTTGGGTGGTTTAGTGTGNTTCTCTCCTGTGAGGGTGCTGAGGCACTGGAATGGGTTGGCCAGGGAGGCTGTGAGTGCTCCATCCCTGGCAGTGTTCAAGGCCAGGTTGGGTGAAGCCTTGGGTGCCATGGTTTAGTGTGAGGTGTCCCTGCTTATGGCAGGGGGGCTGGAACTGGATGATCTTAAGGTCCTTTCCAACCCTGACTATTCTATGGTTCTATGATACCTATGTGTGCCATAGCACAGCACAGGGACCAAACAGGAACATCTGTGGACAGCACGCATGAGCAATGGCTGTAGACGCTAAGGTTCTCTGTACCCAAGCACAGAGAACAGCATCAGTGTCAGACTTCCCACACACACACACAAAAGCAGAAGGTAAGAAGAAGGCATTAAGCTACAACCATCTTCCTATGGGGAAACATGGCACTGTGGGGCTGGGAAGGGGGATGCTTCACGGTGGAGGTGCAGGGCTCCAGCCTGACGCCTTTCCCCTCTGAAACTCCGCAGAGATCCCAATTCCATGAGTTCTGCTGCCTGTGGGGGCCGTGCCAGGCTGTGCCCGGCTCAGCCTCTAATCCAGAGCATCCCCAGGGAGGGAGGACGGGAGCAGTGGCTGCAGCGACGCTTTGAGGTGGGTGATGCTTGGTGGCACAAAAGGCCTCATGGCAAGCGATGCTGCTTGGAGCAGATCCTGGTGCCGGGCCAGACCCATCCAGGAGCATCCATCACAGGAGGCAAATCCCCCTGGACCCACCCCGCAGTGCTCTCCCATCGCAGCTTTGCAGGGAGATGATGTATAATTCAGAGCATCTCTCGAGTGAATGAGGTCAGACCATTCACAGCGTTGTTATTCACGTGTTTTCAGCCATAGGAGTAGGCACATTGCCAGAAAACAAGTCCCACTTTCAAATTCCCCAAGGGAACAACGCTGCATCCCGGTTGGAAGGCATGGAATTGTGCTGGGAATTCCTGCACACTTCCCCCCCACACCCCCCCTACCACCACCGACCAGGCCAGGTCCATGCACTGGGGCTGCGGACCCAAAGGGCAGCGCAAACCCGGCAGCGATGGGAACCGGACGGGAGCCCCCGCCGCCGATGGAGCCGTGCCCGCGGTGTCCCCGCCGTCCTCCCCCCGTCGGGGCCGTCCCCCCCGGTACCTGCTCCGTGCGCCTCCTCCAGGCGCGCCGAGTCCTGGGCGCTGAACGGGACCCAGCGCTCCCTCCCGTCCGTGACCTTGCAATAGAACCAGTGCGGAGCCACCGCCTCGTACCCGCCCGCGCCGTCCGGCTCCGCGCTGCCCGACGGGGGCTGCGCCGGTTGCGGCTCCCGGGCGGCCATGGCGAGGGGATGGGGACCGGGCTCCGCTCGCTGCCTGCACCCGGCTCCAAGGCCCGGACGCTGCTCGCTGCCCCCCCTCAACCCCAACCCCAACCCCAACCCCAGCCCCTGACCCTGCGCACACGCGGACCCGGGCGGCGCTGCCCGCTCCGCGGCTGCCGGTACCGAGGCGGCGGCGCAGGCCCCGCTCTGGGCACGGAGACCGCCCAGGCCGGGGCGGAGCTGCCGTTGCTGCCCGCCCCTCACGGCGCCGTGACGAGAGGGAGCGGGCGGGGCAAGAGGAGGGACCCTGCCTGCAGCCCTGCCTGCAGCCCTGCCTGCTGCCTGCAGACCCTGTCCCCAGCCCNGAGAGGGAGCGGGCGGGGCAAGAGGAGGGACCCTGCCTGCAGCCCGGCCTGCAGCCCTGCCTGCTGCCTGCAGACCCTGTCCCCAGCCCTGCCTGCAGCCCTGCCTGCTGCCTGCAGACCCTGTCCCCAGCCCTGCCTGCAGACCCTGTCCCCAGCCCTGCCTGCAGACCCTACTCATATCCCTACTTGCAATTCCCACCCAGAACCCCTCCCTGCCCCCTGCAGTTCCTCTCTATTCCCACCCACAACCCCTGCCTACAACCCCCCCCTCCCGCTGCCTGCAGCCCCTGCCTGCAATTCCCACCCCCAACCCTGCCTGCAATTCCCACCCAGAGCCCCTGCCTGCAATTCCAACCTACAACCCCTGCCCACAGACCCTGCCAGCAATTCCCACCCATGACCCTGTCTGCAACCCCTGCCTGGTGCCCACATCTCCTGCCCGCAGCCCTTTTCACACCCCTACCCCTGGCCCCTGCCTGCACCCCTGCCCGCAGCCGCAGCTCTGCCAGCAGCTCCAGTAGGTCCATGCCCAAACGCGGTGCCAGGCAGGCGATGCTGGCCCTAATGAGGACTCCCTGGCCTGAGCCGTGCCTTGGTGTGGATGGGTCCCCATCACCCTGAGCCATTGCCTCCTGTGCACTGGGGGGGGGCACCAGGTGCCCTGCGGCCGCAACCACAAGACTCTGAGTTCATGTTCGCTTCCTGATCCTTCCGTGCCCTTTTGGCCTCTGTGGGGATTGGGAAACCCTCTCCTGTGACGTGCGCTGCTCCTAGGAGCAAGAGGCAGAAGAGCTTGGGCCCTGCAGAGAGGACCTGGTGATGGGGGGGGGGAATGCTGCAAGGGAAACCAGGAATTGCCATCCCAGCGCTCACCTCTGCCACAGCCATCACCGAAGAGCCCAAGCCCTCGGGTCTGCAGCTGACCCCTGCTCTTTGGCTCAGCTCTACCTGGCCAAGGACCAGACCCAGCCCTGTCTCCTTGCAGAGCAATGCTGGTTGTAGGGGTGGTAACAGCTATTTCAGGTTCTAGAGATGGTAACTGCTATTTCAGGTTGTTGGTAACTGCTAATTCAGGTTATAGAGATGGTAACTGCTATCTATCTCAGCTTATAGAGATGGTAACTGCTATTTCAGGTTGTTGGTAACTGCTAATTCAGGTTATAGAGATGGTAACTGCTATCTATCTCAGCTTATAGAGATGGTAACTGCTATTTCAGGTTGTTGGTAACTGCTAATTCAGGTTATAGAGATGGTAACTTCCATTTCAGGTTGTTGGTAACTGCTATTTCAGGTCATAGAGATGGTAACTTCCATTTCAGGTTGTTGGTAACTGCTATTTCAGGTCATAGAGATGGTAACTTCCATTTCAGGTTGCTGGTAACTGCTATTTCAGGTTCTAGAGATGGCAATCTCCATTTCAGCCCACTCTTCAATGTGTTTTTAACTCGAGGTTTACATAACCCTCTGCCAAACCCTTCCCACACGCAGGAACTTCAGCTCCGGAAGAGGAAACCTCTAAAGGAATCTGTGACCTCCATAGGTTCAGCTCTAGAAGAGCAGGGAAGGAACCCTCCTCCTCCCGGGTTCTGCCTTGCTGCAATGCCACGCACGTACTTCCAGCTCTCCTTGTGATCAAGGCATCGCTCTGACCACGTCTCCACAGCAGGAAACCTTTGTCCCAGCCCACACAGCACTGGTGATGCAGCAGCTGAGCACGGGGTTTGGAATCTCTCCTACCTGACTGCATTGCAGGGACCACACTCCTTATGCAGCTGAACCTCCCTACTCTTTTCCCTGGCAGGTGATAGGGGAGGGAAACGAGTACCGGAGCAAAGAGGATGCAATAAGCAACACAGGTTTGGTCCCGATGGGATTCCTGCTCCTGAAACACACACAGAAAGGGAAGGTGCAGCCAGCTCCTTGGATTCCAGGCTGCCCGAAGCTGGCTGCAGGCAGTGATTTGCTGTTAATGCCACATCCTCTAGGAAGCTGTCCTGGAGGAGTCACTCTGCATGGATTTGATTTTGCTTTCCCTGTCGAAACAGGACTTGCACCACCTCTTGCGACAACACATTCCAGGCTTTTGGGCTGATCCTGCCCATAGGGAACCCAAACCCTTGATTTCAACAGCTCTGCCAACCAAATATAACAACGTCTGTGGTAACAGGAGGGGAAAGAGCTCCCCAAAGCACAGATGCTCCATCGCTACCACACAAAACAATCCCAAAGCCCAGATTCATTCCTGGCTGCTGCCTTTATCGGACAAAGAGCAGTGGCATTCCCTGGGGCTGGATCATTGCTTTCCATGAGCTCTGCTAGCCAGGGCAGTGATTTGCACCTTCAGTACAGCCACTCCGACGTCCTATTCTCGGCCTGACAAGAGGATGGAATCAAATCACATCCAAGCACTTACGCATCCCGGGACACCGTCTCCTCCTTGGCTCACCTCATCCCTGCAGGCTGACAGCCACATGTGCTCACAGACACATCCAACGAGCTGCAAAGGTCAGTCCCGTGCACGCAGCCCCGGCTGGGAATGACGTGGGATCTACCAGGGTGCCTTGAGGACACGGGTTGGCCGTCAGAGCCAAAGGGTGATGGCTCCTGGAGCATCTGTGGGACCCCAAAGCAGGCACTCTGAGAGGTACCGTGGCCGCAGAGACAGCCTGGCTGGTGCTGGGTCTGAGTTACACAACCTCCCCATAGGGTCCTATTAAAGAGAAGAGGCCTTGAGACATCCTAATTACAAAACAACATTCAAAAGGTGTCAGGGTTTATTATCTCGTCACACACAGCAATGATTCACTTCACGTGTGGTGTAACCAGAAGGTTAACAGGAGGATGGGCTGGTCCCTTCCCCGATGGCCTCTGCAATGGGATACCTGCAGGAGGTGGGAGGATGTTACCATTCAGAAGTGGGTTTTCACCCTGGAAACCACTTCCCAGCATCCCATCATTTCAGGATGCCTTTCTCCAACACCATTCTTCTGCTCACAGCTCTCCCTTCCAATGGCAGAGCAACGGGTTGGGGGNTAACATTCAAATCCTTCTTAAAATCCCGCATTGTCCGCGGGAAGAGAAAAGGGGAGGAAAGAAAAAAAAAGGGGGGGGAAAGGGGGTGGGGGGGGGGGGGCACCATGCACCGGCTCATGAGGACAGAGGAGGCACAGCACGACACAACAGCAGCTCGCAGCCAAGAGCTGCCAACCTGGTCCCTTCCTGCAGCACTCGAGTGCCAAAGGATACCCCACAAGGACACAGAAAGGGAGGAAGCTGAAGATGCCCCCAGTAAAGGACGAGCCTCGGGTCATGGCTGCACGTTGCAGTGTGGTTGGTACCACATCTCGCAAGCGTTCTGGCTCTCTGAGGAAGGGCTGTGGCTACAGATGGGGCCAGCGTTGGGAACCTCTGTACAGTGATGGAGATGGAGAGGATGCGGAACCCTCCGGGTTCTCCCCACGGAGACCTTTCCATCGTAGGTACCTCGGTGGTTCAACAATTCAGTCTATGGCTTCAAACCTCTTTGAGTTCATCTATTGCCAAGTTATCAGCTGGGGCTGAGCTCCTGGGGTTGGGTTTCGGTGGCTTTGTGAGGGTTTATTGCTATTCCATTGCCAACAGTGCGCAGCAGAGATTTACCAGAGCTAGGACTCCCTGGAGCCTCGGCACCGGGCCGTGTGCTGAGGCCGATGTGCTTTCACAATCCCTTCCTTTCCAGTTTTTCCAGTATGGCCTGGATTCTGTGCACGGATTCCTTCCTGGCCTGCCGAACACTGTCCTGGCCCCCCGTCTCCACGGAATCCAGCTCCAGCAGCAGCTTGGTCAGCATCTCCTCCAGCAGCCGGTAGGATTTATCCGTCTTTTTCCCTACAAACTCATCCACCTCCTCCTCCAGCTGCTCAGCCTCCCCCATAACATGGAGGATCCTTTGGATTCCCGGCTGGATGCCTACGGAATGCACCGCGGGTTGGGGCTCACCAGCTTGAAGCTCCCTGTTCCCGGTCCAAGGCTTCCGAGATGCACTCTCATAGAGCTGGGGCTGGGCACTGTACTGCACCTTGGGGGGCAGGGGGGCTGCTGTGTGGTCATTCACTGTCCCATAGGGCTGGTGATTGCCGTCGGGGTAGTAGCTGTGATGGTTTGTGCCATGCTCGGGTTTATCATAGGCAACATCCTAAGGCAAGAGGAGAAAAAGCCTTGTCAGTGCATTTGCCTAAAAGCCAAGGGTTTCCCTCTTATGTGACACTCACTTTGAGCTGTGCTCAGGGGGGGACAGGGCAGTGAGACAGGCAGCATCTTCTACACTGTCACACACAGCGGGACTCAAGTCCTGCCAAGAGGTCCCGAAGAGATACAGGACCCACACGCCACTGCTGGACCACTAAAGAGCACTAAAGAGAGATGCCAATGAGGGTCCTGTTTGGGTATCCCAAAGACACTTCTTTGCAGGTGGCTGTTCCCAAGGGATAACAGCGCCCATCCCTAAATCCCTGCTGCATTTATCTCCTGGTCAAACCCAGACATGAACAGACCACACCAAACACATCGTTTCCTTCTGGTTTTGCCTTAAAACATTCCTCAGTAAGGGACGGCTGTGCCCAAAACAACCACTTGAAGAGGAATTCCAGAGGCTGCAGACTGGCCCTCAGGGAGTCCCATGCTCTTCACTGCTTGAGAGAGGTGTTGGACAAGGTTTGACCCATTTCCCTGCCCTGGGATACCCAATATCTCCAGTGCCTTTCTATAGTTCCAGCCCTGCCTTTTGGTCTCGTGTATGGGAAGAGGTGGTTTTGCTGCAGTACCTGGATCCCTGCTGCTTTGTTTCTACCTAAACTAAGTGTGCTCAGGGAAAGGAGCATTCCCAGGAGACAGAGGCAGGGTTTGGGGAGGTCTGCCCACAACCAGGACCCAGCATCACCTTGCACTGCATCACTGCATCACTGCATCACTGCATCAGCATCATACCTTGGAGTCCCATGCGGTGGGGTGGGAAGATGCTCCACTGCTGGTCCAGGATGGGTGAGAATCAGCCACGAAGGGGGTCCCATGCACTGAAGCAGAGGCCCACGGGTACCGTGGCTGCACCCCATAGACAGGGTGAGGAGCCCAAGTGTCCTCCGAGGCTCTGGGCTGCGATGGGGGGGTGACCCCTGAGCTGCTGTCTCCATAGGGATACTGCGGGATGGGCATTCCCGGTGTCTGCAAGAGGAAGGGAAAAACAGGAGGGGAGGAACAGGAGTTATCCCTGGAGTCACTGCTCCCTCCAGCAGCCCCACCAACAGCCTTGCTACTGGCTCCTGCTTTCCTTGCTCTCAACCTTGGAGTCTCTGAAGAGATATCGGGAAGTTTCCTTATCTCTAACCTAAATCTCCCCTGTTTCAGTCTGAACCCATCACCCCTTGTCCCATCACTACAGCCCCTGATGAAGAGCCCATCCCCAGCATCCCTACAGCCCCCTTCAGACACTGCAATTGGGCTCTTACCTGCGGTGGGGAGTAGCTGGGACCCTGCTGCTGCCTCCGGAGCGAGGAGCCCTCACTGGGACCATCCGGTGCCGTGTAGCTCCAGGGGGGAGCTGGTGATGGGCACCGGTACCTGCCGGTGGGCTCGGAAGGATAGGGGGGCCCGGAGCAGTGGTACCCCCGTGTCTGCAGCATCCCCGTGTAGTGCGGGTAGGGGGGGCTGTAGGCTCCGTTGGCATAGGGAGAATCCATTGCCTGGGAAGGAGGGAAGAGCAGAGGAGAGGTCATGGGCTGTGGATATGAGGCAAAGGAACCCTTCCTGCAGCCTTTATATTGTCCCCAAGTTGGGTTTCATGCTCTGACGTTGGCCACCGTCAATGAACGCGTCTGAGTCACGCTTTGGTCACAGCACAGGGGACGTTGCAAGCAGGTCGGTGTGGCCGGAGGGCTCAATGGCTCAGCAATACCCCTCCATTGCCCCCTCCACAGCAAACAGCTCCGAGGAGCTTCAACCACGTCACTGGTGCATGAAAACCGCTCCAGGAACGTTCCTTTCCCCTTTCAGTCTGCAAAGAGAAATGAGGCAAGAGGACGAGATCCACCAGTTCTGGGGCCTGAGGGCGGCCAGATCCCCCCCCCCGAGCTGCGGGAGCGCGAGAACACGGCATCATGGAATGGGTTGGGTTGGAAGGGACCTTAAAGCTCCTCCATAAAGCAAGGATGCCTTGCACCAGGGCAGGGTGCTCCAAGCCCCTGTGTCCATCCTGGCCTTGAGCACTGCCAGGGATGGAGCAGCCACAGCTTCTCCGTTCAACCCACCCCAACATCCCATCACCCTCATAGGGAAGAGCTGAAGAGCTCGTCTCCATCTCCCCTCTGGCAGGTTAAAGCCGTTCCCCTCCTCCTGTCGCTACGGGCTCTTGTCAACGGGTGGAGCTCACGGTGCCGCCCCATAGCTTTGGGCACAGCAGTTTTTCCCCATGAGCTGTTTGATGGAGGAGAGATCGCATCATCCCCGTGCGGGATCAAACCCGCGCATCCCATGGGATTAGGACAAACCCCGGCTGTGCCTGCACAGCGGGAGCGGGACGAGCAAAGCCTTTCTCTTCACGCAGCCTTTGTGCAGCAGCCGCTAAACCCCGCTATTGCTGCAATAGACCCAAATGGGCCTCAAAGAGCAAGTAGCAGGAGCGGAAAACAACGGGAATGGGGATACTTCATCCCTGCGGGAAGCGCGGGTCCGGTTGGATGCGCGGCTCTCAGCGCTCATCCCGGCTCCAACCACCCGGAGCCGGCAGCATCCTCCCGGTGATCCCTGCGTTGGAACACGGGTCCCAGCGATGTCACCTTGGACGGCGCCGGGGACAAAGCCGTTTAAACGCGTTCGTACCCGCTCCAGCACCTGCCCGAGGCTCCCATCTCCGGGATGCTCTTAACGCAAACGGAGCCCTTTGGAAAACGGGGGATGCGCGGCGGCCCCACGGGACCCGCCCGGCCAAGGCCCCGCGGCTGCCCCAGGGCACGGAGACCGCGGCTGCCCCGCCGGGACGGGCGGGATCGCGGCCGCCGCTTCTACCCCCCCCCCCCCCCCCCCCCCCCCCCCCCCCCCCCCCCCCCCCCCCCCCCCCCCCCCCCCCCCCCCCACCCACCCCCCCCCCCCAACCCCCCCCCCNNNNGGGGGGCCCCGCCCCCCCCTTTCCCCCCCCCCCCCCCCCGTTCACCGGCCCGGTCCCCGTTACCTGCGCCGCTGCCGACGGGCGGCAGGACCCGGGGCCCCACGGCGGGCCCGGCTCGGCCGCACGATCACAGCGCTCCATGGCCGCCGCGCCACCGCCCCGCCTCACCGCCAATCAGCGGCCCGGCCCCCAACGGGGCTGACCAATCAGCGGCCGCTCTGCGCGCACGGCTGGCGCGCCTTAAAGGGGCAGCGCCACACCGTGCTCCTCCCGGTTACGAGGTGGTTCCGGGGCGGTCAGCGGCGGCACCGGCGCATAGCGGAGCTTCCGCTGGGGGAAGCACCATGAATTACATGCCCGGCACGGCCAGCCTCATCCAGGACATCGATAGTGAGTGCATCCAGCGGGTCCCCGTTCCCTATGGATGCTGCATCCCTGCTGGACGCCCGGGATGAGGGCCCCGTGGGTACCGCTCCGGTGCGGGGCTCCCCGCTGGTTGCGCATCCTTGGGTCCCCCGCTCTGTGGGTTGGGGTCCGTGGTGTTCATCCCCACGCGTGGTCCCGTCTGACCCCCGCTTTTCCCCTCCTATCCCGCAGAGAAGCACCTGGTCCTGCTGCGGGACGGGCGGACGCTCATCGGGTACCTGCGCAGCATCGACCAGTTCGGTACGGGCGCACCTTGGGGAGGGGGGGTTTTGGATGTGCTGCGGTGCCAGGCGGATGCTGGGGCGGGCAGCGATGAGGAGGAAGAGGGGAGCCCCATAGGTACCCGTTTGTATGAGCTGGGTGATGCTCCTGGGCTCACTGGAGGAGCTCCTTTCCCAAACAGTAAAGAGGGAGTTTGGGTTTAGTGGGAGCTCCCTCTTTTGGGGTCCTTGCTTAATGCAGTGGCTGTATTGACCCCTCTGTGTGCTGGTCCTGAGCAGGAATATGCACTTCTTTAGTTAAAAACATGAGCTTCCAATGAAATCAGTTCAGTGGTGAGTGGAGGGTTGTGATTGAAGGGTTAGAGTGTTGTCGTAGTTTAAACCCAGCCAGGCAGCACGTTCACTCACTCAACACCCACCCCCCCCCCTTCTTGCCCTCCCCTCTTTCCTCCCTGCTCCCAGAGGGGTGGGAGGAGGAGAACCGAAGGGATGCGACTCCCACGGGTTCAGATAACAACAGCCCANCCCCCCCCCCCCCCCCCCCCCCCTTCTTGCCCTCCCCTCTTTCCTCCCTGCTCCCAGAGGGGTGGGAGGAGGAGAACCGAAGGGATGCGACTCCCACGGGTTCAGATAACAACAGCCCAGTCACTAAGGTACAACACCAATCACTATCGCTATCACCAATAACAATAATGACAAGGAAAACAAGGGAAGAGGGTACGATACCACCCGCCGAAAACGAGCCCGACCGGGAAGTTCCCTCTCCTTCCAGGTAACTCCCAGTTTCCCCCCGGGCATGCCGTGCTATGGTATGGAATACCTCTTTGGTCAGTTTGGGTCCTGTCCCTCCTTCCTCTCAGCCCCCCCTCCTCCCTGTCAGAGCAGGAGGCTCACAAAGTCCTCGGTCAGGGCAAACATCGCTCAGCAACAACCAAAACCATCGGTGTTATCAGCCTGGTTCCCAGGTTCAGTCAAAACACAGCTACTAAGGAGGAGAAAAACTGACTGCAACTGCTGAACCCAGGACAAGTGTGTTTGTGCTGTGCGTTAAACACCCATCTGTGTTTCATCCCCCTCCTCCCAACTGCATCCAGCACTGATGCTCCAGCATCCCTTTTTGGGCACAAATGGATGGAGACACCCGTTGGGCCTGGAACCTGTTAGCACTGCCCTGGGTGCATGGTGCTGTGGCCTGTCCTGCCTGCCCAGGCTGTGGGTGCTGCATCCATCCATCCATAGGAGATGGTTGGTGCCATCAGGGATGGGACTCAGGGGACCTTCCACCCTTGCTGCCCGGGGGGAGATGCTCTTTATAGCTACAAAATACTGTGCAATCTGGGTTCTTCCCTCTCTCTGCAGCAAACCTGGTGCTGCACCAGACTGTGGAGCGCATCCATGTGGGCAAGAAGTATGGGGACATCCCTCGAGGCATCTTTGTTGTGAGAGGAGAGAACGTGGTTCTGCTGGGGGAAATAGTAAGTAGTGTCCATCAGTTAAAGGTGGCTGATGGTGGAGCCCTATCCTGGGGCTGGTTCAGGTTGAGCCCCCATGGGTTTGCTGCTGTTTGCTCCCCAAGAGCCCTCTCCCGTGGCCACTGTGCTGGGGCTCCCTGGTTGTGTCCCCCCCCACACCACCTTCACCTTTAGATGGGCACAGGCCTCACCGTGTGCCCTGCACATGCAAACCTATGGCCAAGGTGAACCCGAGCACTTGTTGCCTTCAAGGCTCACCTCAGCATCCATCCTACCCCATTAACATTGGGAAGAGCAATGGAATGTGCTGTCCGTGGCACCGCTCTCCCTAGGATACACTCGGCACCGGCAGCATCAGCCCGGCTCCGAGAGCCTGGAGCATCCCATGGGCTGAATGGGCTCTTTGTGCTGCAGGACCTGGAGAAGGAGAGCGATACCCCCTTGCAGCAGGTCTCCATCGAGGAGATCCTGGAGGAGCAGCGCGTGGAGCAGCAGGCGAAGCAGGAGTCGGAGAAGCTGAAGGTGCAGGCACTGAAGGAGCGGGGGCTCTGCGTGCCGCGGGCAGACACCCTGGATGAGTACTGAGCCCTCATCCCTAGGAGCCGCGGCGCTCCCGCTGCTTCCACATGGAGTTTTCCATGGCACAGAGGACAAAATGATGCCTTTGGCTCCTCTCCTTGCATGGAAGGAGGAGGAGGAGGAAGAGGGGAGGCAGGCGCCTGCCCTGTGCACTGGGGGAGTGTGTGCAAGAGGAAACCCTCTTGGTCCTTTTGGGTTGGTTTTGCTTTTGTTCCTTTTCCCATGACTCTGGGGGAGTTTTCCCTTGGCCTGTAAATAAATCCTCAATCTCCACAGCAACAGCTCTGCCTCTGGTCCCCTCCATCCACCCGCATCCCAATGCAGGACCCTCTGGAACTGGGAGTGGGATGCAGGTAACCCCCAGGGCAGCTGAGTGCACTGATTGCCCAATTAGTGCTAATGAAGAGCTGCTGCAGCATCGCCTCCCCTCAGTGCAGCAGGTGGGGGGGGTCTTTTTGTGTTGTGCTTGTCCCCCATCCCGTTTGGAGCCTGCTGGGATGGGATTGGATTTGGGCACACAGGATGCGGCTTCCCCCCATCACCAGCGGTGGGTCCAGGCAGGTCACTGGGGCCTCATCCTGCCTAATGCAGGGGGGTGATGCTGGATGCCCCATGGGCTCCATTGGCCAGAGCATCCTGGACAGGTGCCTTCCCAGAGCCTGAGGTAGGTGCTGGGACCATCCCTGATGCCCGTGGTACCCTGGATGCTGCTGCTCCTCAGCACCCCAATGGGGGCTGAGCTGTTGTCCCTTCCCTTGCAGGCCCATTGAAGGCACCCCCGAGGGGTGCCTGAGGAGCTGGTGAGGGTCCTGGGGGGTCCCAGTTAAACCAGTGCCTGCTATGGGGGTTCTGGGTGGCTTTAGGCACAGCCTCCTCTTGGCAGGGTTGAGGGCGATGGACCATGTTGGGGGGTCCCCCCCTGCTCTCCATAGACCCACTGGGGATCCTGGAATCACCCCCTTGTGTGGGGCTGCAGCACTGGGATTAGAGAGGATGTCCCTATAAACCCTTGGGATGGGGATGGTGCAGCTCAGGTGGCTTCCCCTTGATCCCACTGTCACCTCCATCAATAGGAACACAAGGTCCGGATGGACAGTGGCAGCCGCAATGGAGGGGAGCCATCCATGGGAGCAACGGGACCATTCCCACATGGCAGGTGGGACCCAAACCATTCCTTATGGCAGCAGAGGGAGGCGATGGGGCTGCGGTGCTGCTCGCTGACCTCCCCGTTGTGCAATAGCAGGAGGAAGGTCAGATCCCGCAGGAGGGAGCTAGCGTTGACGTCAAGGGAAGCAGCTGGTGATGGGAGCGGGGCCATAACTCATCCCGGGAATGGCGTTTTCATCCTTGACTCTTATCACTGCTCTGCATTGCCTGCTGCTCCCAGCCCCGGGGCAGATAAACCGGCCTTGGGGGGGGGGGAGGTTCAGGGCTCCCATAGCGTGCCCCATGCTCAGCTGTATAGGGCAGACAGAGGGGCTGCGTTGGTGTGGGGTCCTCCAGCACACTCGTGTCTCTGCAATGTACATGAAGCATCCCTGTTTTCCTGCATCCTGGGTACCACCATCCCAGCGGTGCTGGTTGTCCTGTGCTGCTGCGTTTGGACCTATGGGTTGGAGTCTAATGTGATGCCACACGAGTGGGGTCTGATCCCTGCGGAGGGAGACCTCATGTGTTGGGAGCTGAGCCTGGCTCTGGTTGTTGCAGCCTGGTGCTATCCGTTCTCTTATTATCCATTGCGATCTGTTCTTATCCCTTGATGAACTGTTATCCATTGTGATCCATGGCTGATCCATTCAGGCGCACGCATCCAGCCCTGTGCAGAGAGGCAGCTGCGCAAGGAGCCAGCTCCGGCCTTGGCCCCATGGCTCTTATCTCCCTGCTGACGAGCCAGCATCCTTCAGCCGCCGTACTTAAGGCTGAGCACCCGCAGGGCCGGGGCAGAGCAGCTCCCATCACCGAGAGAGAAAGAGAGGCAGGAACCAGGATACCCAAGGGCTGCATCCGCACGGGAAGATGCTGCCAGCGACGTTCAAGCTCTGCGCTGCCATCTCCTACCAGCACCTGAGGAATATGAGGGGTAAGGGGGCGAGCAGCTGGATGGAGGCCATGGGGATGGTCTCCCCCATCCTGTATTGGGGTTGGGTTGTGTCTCCACCACCTGTGATGGGGGCTGAGGGGGATGCTGGTGCTGATGTGGAGGGTGGCGATGGGATGCAAGGGGTTTGTGTTCTGTTAATCCATCTCTACCCTGTCGCTGGGTACCCATGGAGCAGAGCCTGGGTTTGCTCCTGTCCCAGAGCCTCCCCCTGTGCTTGTGGGGACAGGGCAGAAGCTGAGGCTTGTTCAAGTGGGGGTAAAAGCCCCTCCCCCCCTTGCCCCTCGGTACTGGGGCTGATGCTGCTCTCCCTCAGGGCTCAGGAGACAAGCGGCCCTCACCATCGGCCAGGAGCTGAGCAAGCTCCTGTGCCGCAGCCCCGGCCCCGGGCCCTGGATCAGCCACGTGCGCAGGAGGAGCTCCTTGCTCAGTGAGTGACCTGCAGCAGGGTCTGACCCTGTCCAGACCCCTTTCTGTCCCCTTTCTGTCCCCTTTCTGTCCCCTTTCTGTCCCCGTTTCCACCCCCCCTTTCCACCCCCCTTTCCACCCCCCCTTTCCACCCCCCCTTTCCACCCCCACTTT
>NDXB01006260.1:0-38500 GCA_002631895.1 Agapornis roseicollis | reverse complement strand
AGCCTTCCAGTATCTGAAGGGGGCCTGTGGGAGTGCTGGGGAGGGACTCTTCCTTAGGGACTGCAGTGACAGGACAAGGGGTAACGGGTTCAAGCTGAAACAGGAGAGATTTAGATTGGATCTAAGGAAGAAATTCTTTGCTGTGAGGGTGGTGAGGCACGGGAATGGGTTGGCCAGGGAGGTTGTGAGTGCTCCATCCCTGGCAGTGTTCAAGGCCAGGTTGGACGAAGCCTTGGGTGCCATGGTTTAGTGTGAGGTGTCCCTGCTTATGGCAGGAAGTTGAAACTGGATGATCTTAAGGCCCCTTCCAACCCGAACTATTCTGTGATTCTGTGATTCTAAGATCAGAAAAAGGGAGGAAGGAAAGCAAATATGTGTGTGACCAGAAGACAGTTACACATTTAGGTTCATTTGAATCTGAATCTCTAGTAATTTAAAGTCAAACATTTCTGTGTGTTTGCTCTTTGCTGGGAATGATGCTGCCAGTTTGGCAGCTTGTCAAAACTTCACTTCAGTGTGCACCACAGATGAAAGCCAGTGGCCTATGTCAAGGGGTAGGCAAAGCACTAACTTGTACTGAGTAATGTAATGTTCTTGATACAAGCACTTAAAACACTGCAGAGCACATCTGGGGTCTCTTGCTTTCTAGATGTAGCTGCACAGGAGGAACAGTAACTTTTTTTCTTCCAGAGCATTGAATGCAATTCAGCCCTTCCAAACTGCATGCTTAGAACATTTATGTTGTATGAGAATTTGTTACACTATCTTTACATTTATATACATTACTATTTTGTGTATGAGCATAGTAGATGGGTAATACTTGGTAATTGTACCTGCAGGGTAGTTGCCAATAGACTGCTTTCTTTGAAAGTCTAACAGACCCTTTACAATCCCCCTTATGGAGAAGCAGTGAAATAGCAGCATCTGTGACTATTCCCATGCCACATGTAGAATGAAACTTCTTGTCATTTTAGATCAGCTTGCAGTCACATTATTGAACCCAAACAAAGAAATGAGACAACAATTTCCTAAATAGGACAAGATGGGTATATTGGTTAATGCTGTAGAATTCCGTGTGCTGCAGATTGCCAGGATATGTGTATATTTTTGGTTTTATTTCTCCCTGCCAAGTCTAGTTCAATACTGACGTGCAGTGTAACTGGATATTGCTATTTGCAAACATCTATAAGTGATTTTCACTGGGAATTGGCAACTTCTGTGTTTCATATCAGTGCTTTCAAAGATGTGTTTGGCTGATGGTTCTTTGAATGCATACAGTGTAAACTAATTCCATTCAATTTTTCATGTGTATACTGTACTATTTTGTGACTTGAATGGTTAAATGCTTCATGTATTGGGCCACAGAAATGCTTATGACCGTTCCTGATGCTGTTTTTATTTGGGATTTATTTTTGTAGTGAGGGGTAGAAGTGATATTAGGATTCTTTTAGAAAAGCCTTAAGCTCATTAAAGAAACCAACCAGTACCACAAAAATCCCCAAGAACATTTGGCCTGTCTTCAAAGCTGAGTTGTACAGATGTGTTCTTGATATGCAATCCAAATAGTTTTCTTAGACCCCCCAGCCACTGGCTGAAGTAAACTCGCTCAGCTGCATAAATGAAAAGGAATGTCATACTGAGTATGCTTGGAGGCTTGTGAACCAAGTTTAATCTGCTGTCATTATCATTTATATCTTCTTGTACACACAGTATTTGTAGCAAAGCAGTTAATAAGTGGAAATTACTGTTCATCCATGTTTGATAATCCCCACAATCCCAGACAGAAGTGTAGTCTGCATTGCATAACGTGGCTTCCCAGTACTTTTACCTGAAAGGATTTCTATTGAATATGCGTATTCAACTCTTTACCTTAAAATATGTGGCAGATGAAGGAATGAGCAATGTTGGGAAAGAGGTGTATGTGCCAGTAAAGAAACAGGGAGGAAGTACAAATGACCTTTCACATGGCAGAAATTGCCCAAAAGACAACCCTAACACCACATGTTTGATGTATTTGATATGTTTGCCAACTGTATCCTGGGCTGCATCCAAAGGAGCGTGACCAGCAGGTCCAAGGAGGTGATCCTGCCCCTCTACTCTGCTCTCGTGAGACCTCACCTGGAGCATTGGGTGCAGTTCTGGTGTCCTCAACATCAAAAGGACATGGAGCTGTTGGAACAAGTCCAGAGGAGGCCACGAGGATGAGCAGGGACTGGAGCATCTCCCATACAAAGACAGGCTGGGAAAGTTGGGGCTGTTCAGCCTGGGGAAGAGAAGGCTGCATGGAGACCTCAGAGCAGCCTTCCAGTATCTGAGGGGGCCTGTGGGAGTGCTGGGGAGGGACTCTTCCTTAGGGACTGTAGTGACAGAACAAGGGGTAATGGGTTCAAATTAAACAGAGGAAGTTTAGGGGTTAGATTGGATCTAAGGAAGAAATTCTTTCCTGTGAGGGTGGTGAGGCACTGGAACGGGTTGCCCAAGGAAGCTGTGAATGTTCCATTTCGGGCCTTGTTCAAGGCCAGGTCGGACGAAGCCTTGGGTGCCATGGTTTAGTGTGTGGTGTCCCTGCTTATGGCAGGGGGGTTGGAGCTAGATGATCTTAAGGTGTTTTCAACCCTGACTGTTCTATGATTCTATATGTGTAAGAGAACCAAAAAGAGAAGGTGAGAGTAGAACATCGGAGAACAACATGCAGTTTTTTAGACAAAGATGATTTAGAAGTGGATTATTCAAGGACAGAAGTTGTATGCTGATATTTCTGTATGCAGAAGGAAATCAGAACAGCATACTACAGGTGTTAGAGCTTTGGGAGAGATGAAGGAAAGGTGAGAGATTAGATAAGGCTTTGATGGCAAAATGTGTTCAGAACTGATCCATTTAGTATCACAGATGTGATGAAAGGAAGGTTTGCAGATAAAGAGCAGTGGAAATGCAAGGTCTTCAATATTTCTAGAAAAAGCTGTACGTGACTCATAAGTTTAGATCCTGGCCTGTAATGCTAAATGGGGCCATTGCTTGTGGACTCTGAACTCATCCCTACCCCTCATCAGCAACAATCACTGGAACCAGCTGTTTCACAGGAGCTTTTCAGCATAATTCCATTGCCATTAACCAGTTCTACTGATCAATACAAAACCTAAACATGTTTCTAAAGAGAGTTTGCTGGAATAGTCCTGGGCCCAAGCTAACATTTTGGTCCTGGCATCCAAACACCTCAAAAGAAGTGCAAAATTTTGCAGCCTTTTTCACCATATTGTAGTAATCTGAAATGGGTTGAGATACGAAGCTTGAACATTATTTCTGGTTTCTTGGTTTGGGCTCCATCAACCTTGTGTACTTGGGAGTACACAACGGGTCATCAACCTTGATTATTGTTCTGTTCACCAGGTAGGTTTCTTTCAGAAGTAATTATCGAAATTAAACAACAAAGTTCGCGACTTTCTCTTGCCATTGTAATTTTAGGAGCATGCTAAAACAATACGGTGATTTACAGGCTCTATCCTGCATGTGGAATGTGAAAAATAGACCGGATTGCCAGTGAGAATTTCAGCTCCTCACAAGAACTAGACAGCACCAATGGCCCATAACCAAAAAAAGGTATTACCTGGGGGGGAGAAAAGGAATAATAACCTCACAAACATTTTCAGTTTCTGCTTCTGACCGCAAAAGAGCGACTAAAAGAACATCTTAAACTGTGAAGGCCTCCGGAAATACCAGGTTGGAGTTCTGCTTGTGCTGTGTGGAAATTTGTGTTGCTCTGGGCTGCAGCTGCTAAATAATGCCTAGGAGAATGGGAGAACCTGTTGAATGGAGCACTAAGAGAAGGCAGCAACAAGAAAGGGGCTAGGGAATAGGCCTCAGGTTTCAAATTGTACGTTTGGCGTGTCAGTAACTTGCTTTACTTTTTGTAACACTTGGAAAAGTATAAATTAAACCATTGCCCTTTTACAAGCTTCGGGAACTCTGCTTTGCAAAAGGTGGTCATTTTGAAGCTTGGAAGGAAAGGGGAGCTCAACTGCAAAGTCCAGAACAGTTGGAGGTAACATTTCTGTATAGACTATCGCTACACTCCCTTTGGAATATTCTTCTCCAGATGCCGAATGTATGCTGCTTCCTGCACAAACCTGTTTGACACGCTTGTTTTACTACTCTCATCTATCAATATATACTTCTTCACTGTGACTTTTCACTCAGACATAACTATCTGCAAAATCTCCTGTCAAGCAAAAGAAGTCTAAGCAGTAGGAAAATATACTCCTACATTGCTCAAAAATACCCCACTTACCTCAGTTACAAGCATTCCTTTTTCCACTTAAGCCCAGTTTCTTCCCAAATCTCTAGGTTTAGTATCAAATGCAATGCATGTTATAAATTAAAATCAAGTATTTGCTTGCTAATGAATACCTATACCACTGCTGAACAAAGTAAATCTACAGTCTCCAGTAAATGCTCAGGATGCTTCTTTTTAGATAAGAAAATCTCTCTCGTTAAACCAACTAGTAAACACTTAGAAGAAAAAACGATCCAGAGCATCTGCTAGGTTATTTCTACTCGATGAGGGTTATATCGTGGCCAATGGTTTGGTTAGGGTATTTTAAGAATCTGGAGTTGTTCTTGCAGAGCCAGCAGTGCCCTCCCTGCTGGTGTTCTGCAGGAGTCCTCAGCAGAAGGAAGGAAGGGTTTGCTCCCGTTCCTTTTCTCTCATGCTGTTGCTTCTGTTTTTCTTTCATCCACAAACTAAGGCAGCATCTCCTCAGTCTCTGTAGGAAATTGGTGCATCTCTGCTTGTTATGGATCCTGAAAAATGATCACTATCAGATGGGACAAGGTGGATGAACGTAGTTATATCCTGAGCATGCTTGTAACTGTGCAGTGCAGTGGCTTATGTTAGATAGCACTAATAACCTAATATACTCTAAAGCACATCTGTGAAGGTTCTGATTTCTGTGGCCATCATGCCCATTTCTGATTTAGGGGGCCTGTTTATTTTAATAGTTCACTTTGCTCTACTGATGCACTCTCATTGAATTCAACTGAATTATTTTGAATTATTATGTCTGCTGCCAGACTTCTCCCTCCCTGCAACCAGTCCAAGATAGGTCTTTAAAAGCAGCACAGGCTCTCTTTTGCAGTCTTGTGCAATATCACCCCCCTTGCTGTCAGGCAGAGCACTAGAGGGGCACAGAGAAGTCTCTTGCTCTACCTAGCCTCCCATTTCCAGCAGCGGAACCCTTGCCCTCCCATCCTAGATTCTAACCTTGTAGGTGCCCACACTGGACAGCACTGTGGGACGGTAGTGGCAGCAACAAGAGTTTGAGCCATACATTTTTTTAAATGCAAGATCTACAAAATATATGTATTTTTAAAATCCATTAAAACATCCAGGTTCTAAAAATCCACAGTCTACTGCAATGGTAAATTATGGCTGCAGCTGTAGATCTCTCCTTATCAAAGTACCTCAAAAAGCGTCAGCAATGCATGTCTTCCTTTACAGTATAGCAGGAACTGGGCTGAGAAGCACAGAGTCATATGAAGCTATGCAAGATTCTTGGGTTTGCAAAAAACTGAGTGCTTGTGATACATCCGTGATACATCCATGAGCCTTGTTTGGCCAGGACATTCTCAAATGATCAAACATTAGCAAGGGTTTTTTTGTTCTTGTAAAGCTTAGCTTTGATGACTATATTCTATGTGTATTCAGAAGAACATACAAATGCGGTGAGTCTCATGGCAATTTGAAAGGTTCAGCCTTTTCCTTTAAACTTCCTAAGAACGGGAATTCAGCTACATGGACAGTCTTGCCAAAATACTGTCCTGGTTTTGCTTTCCAAATGTGAAACTGCCATTGGTTCAAGGCCAGGTTGGACGAAGCCTTGGGTGCCATGGTTTAGTGTGAGGCATCCCCTGCCATGGCAGGGGGGCTGGAACTGGATGATCTTAAGGTCCTTTCCAACCCAAACCATTCTGTGATTTTATGGTTCTGTAAATCACATCAGTTTTTTGAAGTTTAAGGGAACACAGAATATGCCTTGACTACAAGAGAGGAATGCAGCAAATTCCTTTATAATGTATGTGCTCTGAGGAAAAAGTGAATAGTATTTACAAGTTCCCTTGCTAGAGTAGCAATATGTAAACAGCTTGCACTGAACTTACAAATTCTGCATTTTCTCCAGCCTTGCATGGGATGCTTGCTAAAGAGTCAGCATCCCTCAACCAGCTACTGCATCTTGAAAATACATACACCAGCTAGCAGGCACTTTATCTATGCACATTCCTACCATTAGCAATCACAAACCCTATTAAAACTTAGGTTTGTGAGACGTAACATCAGCTTTTCTTCCTTTTGTAAATGAAAGATAGGGTACTTTAGGGTTGCAGAAAACAGAAAAGCAGATCTTTAACTGGCATGTTGGAGACCTGATTTCATATGTTACATGGTAAAAACTAAGGGGTTCAACAAAAGGATACAATGGGTGCTTGAATATTGCCCTCTACTTCATGATAAGCCTCTGGTTTGAATGGCACAGTCAGCAAGAGCTAGAGGGGGTGCAATTACCTCTTTCAGCTCCTTATGCCTAAGGCTTCAAATGCTGAATTGTGATGGAACTTTAAAGATGAAAAGGGCCTTTTTTCTGTCCCAGCTTGCCCATGTTATCTCTAAGCCACTGGGTGGAAAGCAGTGCAGGGGATAATGCTACAGTATGTACCCATGGAATCTACAGTTTCTAACCCCACAGCATGGCTGCTGCCATCATTAATATTCTTTTATTGGAAATATTTTCCTTTTATTGCGAGCAGTTTGCCTTCGTGTTGTGGGTTTGAGGAGTTTCCTGAAGCGCGTGGGGTGCGGTAGCAGTCACGTTACCTCTGCATACCTAAACTGAGCAGGGGTTGCCCAGGTTTGTGTTGTGGTATTTGCACTGATGAATCCAGGAGCTCACTTCCAGGCCAGACCAGAATAAAGTAAATGTAAAGCTCGCTTATGAAAGGAAGTTTCTCCTCATCTAAGGAATTGAAACTAGGAGTAAATGTTTCATTCTTTCCTGACCTTTTCCCTTTCCCTTTAAAACACTGCAGTGTCATGTTGAATTACAGCATACTGAAAAACTTAGTATTTTTCTTTTTAAAACTATCCTTATCTTGCCCAAACCAGAAGATAATTTGGCTTGGTTTTATTAAAGTCCTCTCTGAACTTTTTACACTGCAGTTATTCTTCTCAAATGAGTCATACAATAACCATTCCCAGTTTGTAGCCAGTTCTCCAAAGAAGCAGAAATAAAAAGAAACAGCTTCCTTTTAAGGGAATGAGACCTGTTTGTAATGATAAACCTCTTTCCATTTCTATTTGAAGTCATTCTCTATAACCCAGGAATTGATAGTTATAAAAAACCCTTCCTACTTTGTTTGGATTACAAAAGCGTTCATAGTTACAGGACATTGTTTAAGGTTAGCCTAAAGCATCTGTATATACACTCAGGCAGAGGGTTACTGTTGAAGTTACACATGCAATGTGTCAAACAAGCAGCTGGTTTACCAGAAATCTGTAAGACACAGCCTGAGAATTGTTTAATTTAATTTTAGTTACTATTTCACACAAACGAGTTTAAACAAAAAAGTATTTAATATTTATGTGGAATGAAAACAGTTTGAGAGCGTGTAATTGTAAAGAGAAGAGCTAACGCAGCAATTTCTATTAAAGTACAAGTCCCAAACCTCATCATACTGCTTGAATGCTGGAGTGTTTGCATGTTCTTAGGATTTGGGAAAATATCTACATGTCACAAATCGCTGCAACAATACGGTAACCTCTGAAAATCACAGTTGCTTGAGTAGCAGCTGTGCTGTACATCTGCTCAGTCTCTGTCCACAGAAACGGTGCCTTCACTGTGAAGTTTGTTCTCAGGCTGGTCTTTCCAAGCTTCGTCCATTGGCCCTGCAGTTTCTCTAGTAACACATGAGAAAAAAATGAACTTCCAAGCTTTGGGATTACTTGGGTTTTGCTCTTGTGGGTGGGATCACTTTGCAATCCAGGATATCCAGAAATGTGTTCGAATCTTAATGAAAGCTATAATCCAGTTAAGAACCAGATTTCAGTATCTGACAGTACAAAGAAAACAGACTCACCATACATTTTAAAGATAGCCATGGGTAAAAGGTTTTCAAGTTACTCCTTTTAAATATGTGAACTGGGTGTCATTGCATACAGATTAAATTATTTCACTGGATGTGTTACTCAGATGGGAAATAAAAATAGAGTTATAAACTAGCTAAGGGTTGAAGGGAGAAAACCTCATGGTATTGAATTCATATGCACAAACCGAGATGAACTATTCAAGTTGCGTTGCCATCCATTTAGCTCTGAACACTGACACTGCAGCTTACTAGCGAAGTGGCGACAACAGAATTCTTTGTAACACAGATTTATATTAGCAGAGGAGCTACAGCAGACTTCTGTGTTGTTGAAATAAATTAATCAGAACCAGCAGGGGAGCGTCCTTGAGTTACAATGGCTGCATTATGCAGAAACTGTAAAGATGGAGTTTTTAAGGAAATCCAAAAGGCATGTGGTTGGGAAAGAGCCAGTCAGTTTTTAATGATGCCATTTTTAACAATTCTTAGTATGAGACACTGGAGTATTGTTTCAAGCAGGTCTTTGGCATACATCTTCTATAATTTTATTTGCTTATCTTCCTCTCAAGTATTATTATTTTGTACTAACCCAAGCATAGAATCATAGAACAGTTAGGGTTGGAAAGGACCTTAAGATCATCCAGTTCCAACCCCCCTGCCATGGGCAAGGACACCTCACACTAGACCATGTCACACAAGGCTCTATCCAGCCTGGCCTTGAACACTGCCAGGGATGCAGCATAGTATGGCATCTCTCATCCTAGATAGATTCTCAAGTATTTTAATGATCTTTGGCCAAAATCTGTGCCAGCTTTAAGACGTGTTGGCTAAGTCAAGGATGCAGTTATATATATATTCACAGAAGGCTGCAGCCCACGCATTCATGAGACAGAGCAGTCTTGTAGCAACAGCCATACTGTGTGTGCCTTCTAGGAGGTAAAGTAATATTTTCTCAACAGAACTTTCAAAGAGGAAAAGGATATTAGTTAGAGTGTAGCTGATGCAACTGGGGTGTAGGCCTGAGTTGGAATTTGGTTGGGACACTAAAAGCAGTCTCTCTCCTGCAAGTCAGTTTTTAAAAAGCCAAATTGCTGCAGAGACTCCTCCAGGTACCCTGATCCTTGCTAGGATTACTCCGCAGTACTGACTCCTTTTGTCAAGAAGGAAGGGCCTTGTAAAACGAAATCACAGTTTGGAGTGGTGTTATTTGTGTCTGTTGTGCACAAAACCACTGTGGTCGGTTCTTAGGTTTAACATAGAATTTATTTATAGAACCATACTACTAAATATGACTGACAAATATCACCACTGTTGCTAATTCCATTAGATGATGCATTGCTCAGAAATGTAGTGAGCTAGTCACACATAGCAGACGTATGGGTGCATCTCCCTTTCCTGAAGACAAGGAACTGACGTGTGAAGGTACCTTAGATACGCTTGTTATGGAGGAGCACATATAAAAAGCTTTATCTTTTGAAGACGTCATATTTCCTGTCCATTATGATTTCACTAAACTTTCATGTAAATGTTAAAGTCAATTAATGGGGACAAAGCCTAGGACAAAATCCTATTTGCTTAATTAGGTTAAATTAAGTCCTGGATTTTGCTGCTATTGAAGATTCCTATTTAGAAAACTTAACAATCTGAAAACCTGTGATAGGAAATTACAGTCATATTCTGCCATGTAACCTTTTTATGTTCCCCTGGCCTGTATTGAAAATGCACTACAGTTTTCTAGCATGGCTTGATCACCTTCTGGAAAGTTCTGCCACAGAGGTATGGCCTAATCTAGACACTGTGACTGAAATAAATGTTAGAACGTGAAGTCATTAACGCTTTCTGTTCTTTTGTCTCTTCTTCCAAAACTATAAATCATAGAAATAAAGGTTAAGAAAGATAATTGAAAGATGCTATGGCACTAAGACAAAGATTTTCAAATCTTTTTGAGATGTTAAAATGATCATAAATCTTAAAGAATTTTCTAAAATAACAAAAGCAAGAAGCTCATGCAAAAGTACAGGATAATTCTGGCTGTACCAAACATCTGGAAAATATAGAAGAGCTACTCATTTTAAGGATTTGTTAATCTTCTTGAATGGGATGAGTTATTATGTAGCTATAAAGTGTCTATTTGCCATCAGACCTATTTCACCCCAGCATAGCTGTATTTTTTGACAGCCCTATTTATATTAGTTTAGGACAACAGCATTCCATTTCATTTTGTGTTGCTACCATTGCTCCAACTTTGCTACAAGATATCCTGAGTCTTTTTCACCTACTAAATGATAGGTCTAACTTAGTTGCATTGTTAGTCCATACGGAACCTCCAAGTAACCTTAGTATGTATAAATCAAAAACTGTGCCAGATCAGATGAGAAAGGAACAAACAACTGTGTCTTGTACAAAATGAAGAGGCACTTTTTGTTCGTACTTCTGAAATAAGGCTCTGGCAGCTACAAAACCAAAAGCCTTCATCTACTATTTCCCTTTAAATTTATGAAAGTGCTTCAACTTCCAACAAAGGGCAAATACAAGCTCAAAGACAAGAGACACTAACAGAAGAAGAAATGGAAATCACATTGAAATGTCGTCTTCTTTCGTATGCATTGTGCAGATTTCAGAGCTTATTTGTGAAAGAAAAAATAATCTGAAGGAACATCTCACAATATGACAGCATGGTACTCATGAGCAATTGTTCAAATGGGCGTTAGGGAACCTGTGGTAATGGCAAAGTCAGTCTTCCAAATGCCAAGCTCCAAATAGCAGGAGCAGAGATTAGAAAGGGAATCTGTGGAGGCATAGCTGGAAACTGAAGAGACGTTTAAGTGGATGTCATGTAATCTTGTCTTTGTCTCCTGAGCAAGTGCTTTCCCCGTGGGTCATATTGCTATGTACATTGGAAATCAATTGGTGGTGTAGCACCTTCTCTCGTGGCACTATTTATAGCTGTCTAAGAAACCATTACAGTCAGACACAAATGTCAGCATGCTGGTGATGTAAGGAGTCATTTAAGAATCGACTGAAGATCAAGAGTGGCGTTTTAAGCAGCTGAATAGGAATGTAGAAATCTACATTGCTCTTTTTTTCACCTAAAAGAAGATAATCTGACTCAGACTGCTGCAGAAGACTTACAACTTTGCAGACACTTCTCTTACTAATATAGTTGTGAGGGAAAGTTTCTGTTATATGAACTATTGGTATCTTCTCACGTTTCTCTGGCAAGCATGCTTTTTAAGGACTGTGTAGGTTTAAACCAGGTATCACAGGTCAGCACCTTCATAAATTAAATTCACTGTCAGAATCAGTGTCCAGTTTCCTTTTCACTTTATTATTTTGCCCTGAAACTTACCTGTTTTGTTATTATTAGCTTAAGCCTAATAATGACTTTAAAGAAAAACACACAGTAAGAGCATTTTAATGTCACTTTATCAGAGGAGATTGCTTTCCAGCTCTTTTCTTTTTTCTTGGAAGAAACCAGCACCCTGCACATTGACGTAAAATCTGTCTCATCCTCTGTGCCTGAAGAAAGACCCTTGATAAAGGCATTAATTGTAATTTCTGAGAATAAAGAGAAGACCAAGTCCAACCTCTCGCCTCATGTCCCCCACCCTGTATTCCACATGCACTTAGCAGATATTTTACTCTGTTTATCTATGACTGACGGGTCCTTTCCAACCCTGGCTATTCTATGATTCTATGACTGATGCCATAGGAGTGCAGCAAAGCTTTCTGCATTTAAAAGTGCCGGGGTCTGGAGGTGGAAACTTTCAACAAGGACAGGTTCAGTACATCTGACAGACACATATATGCTTCATAATAACCACTGTTAGCTGGAAGACAGAGCTAGGGCTTGCTGCTAGAAAGGGTGTTGCCTTAAAAAGTCCTTAGCTTTGTGTTCAGTCCGAGTGAAGCAGTCATACAGATGTATTTCTGACCAGTCAAGTGCAGTTGTGGCAGCATCTGTATTTACAATCCTGGTTTAGATTGTGACTAATTGTGTTAAAATAATGGAGAAACTAGAGGTACACAAGTCCTAAGGGAGCCAAATGAAAAGCCACACGTAAATAGCATCTGGCTTGAGAGTGTCTTGCAAATGTAAAGAAATCAGAAAACTTCAAGGAAGCTTTTGAATGAAACTAAACTCACTTGGGCCAACGTATGAATTTTGCTATAAGTCACATACAGGTATAACATGAGATTATATGAATCCCTAAGGGAGAACACTGCTTTCTGTAGTACCGTGAAACTATGAAAACCAGAGAGGACTTTGTAGCATATCGTTTCCTCTCCCAGTAAGGAGAAAGCTGCTCAAGATCTGACACAGAAGGAGCTGGCGATCACGAAGAAACCCATTCACATTGCATTTTGACCACGTGCAGCCCAGAGATCTCCAGGAATTACACTCAGTCCCAGAATCTGTGGATTACTAAAAATGTTGTGATTGCTGAAAGCTGTCGATGTCAGGCAGTGTAAGGCTCATTTGAAGGCTTAATCATAATGATCTGATGGAAACTTATTAGAAAAAGCTTTTTAGTTGGATAACAAGCAAGAAAGAGGCACTCCATAGATCTGAGGCAGTAGGTAATTCCTATAGCTATGACTGTCACTGTGTGTGCATCCAGCATGATTTAGCCTGTCACTGAAATAAATTGTTCCATGTACTTCGTGGAACACCCCGGCACATAAGCATGGAACAATTAATATTTTCCAGGCTTTTGAAAGAAAATGTTTAGGTCTGGATCAGCAGTAAGAAATTTTGGGGAAAGATTTGGTTTGGCTGTTGTTTTAGGTAAGCCCAATTGCAATGCTGCTGCCTACAAAACCTAGAAAAGAGCCACCCTTTTCAGTTTCAGTGAAGACTGTGTTAAAACATGATCCTATTTCTGCCCCTCTATTTCTGTCTCAGTACCCTGCAGCTGATGAACCATGCCAGGGTTTAATTCTTCAGAGCTGGATGAGGCAGGAATCCAGAAGGCCTGAATTCAAACCTGATTTGAACAGGCCGATGCTTCTTCAGTTTTCACTTGAGCCAGTTAGCACCCAGTATCAGTTTGTACTAATTCCCCATCTCAGCAGCTTTTCCAGACCTCTCATGCAAATTAGGCCTTGAGGCAACAACAAGTGAGCGACCCAGAAGACTGGTACGGGTCAGAGTCCCATTGTCCTCAGGCCACGCATTTCAGAGCTCTGTAGTTCATGTAGTAATGCTAAAAAAATAATGGGCCACAAAGATAACCATCTCTTCAGGCTTAATTATCGTACCCTTTGTCCTGTTATTGCAGTGCAGAAAAAGAGGCATTCATGGTCCTCTTGCTCAATTTGATTCGCTGGACTGGTTTTCACTGTTCCTATATGTACAGAGGAAGAAAACTGTAAACCTGAGTATGAGCAATTTTTGCTTTTGTAGAACGACAAGAGATTTTGAAGTCAAATCGTTTTTCGTAGTCACAAATCGTGCAATGAACTCAGAAATCTTTAGGTAATGTTACACCGGTGAGGTGGAAAATAACTTCAAAATGTAGCACATTTAGGAGGTGAATCGGGACTCTTCAAATGAAGGCGCAGTCATGGAAAGATGAGTTGGATCACTCCTGTACTGATCTGTTAATTTGGAAGTGTTCAAGTAAAAATGGGCCTAAGCTGCAACACTGGTACATTTCCAGCACCCTGACTGTTCAGGGATTTGTTCTTGGATTTGGTGTGCTTCATAGGAGTCTATTCTTCACTAGATTAGTAAAACAACCTGGTTTTAGAAGAACTAATGTTACAGACTGAAGTCAGTGCTGAGAGTGAGGGCAGAGAATGGAAGAGCAGGATAATGAGGAATTTAGAAAAACCCCCATCATTTTAATATAGCTTAAAATTTGGTTTAAATGGAATACAAGACCTGGAAGACTTTTTACATCTCCAGGGCTCCCAGCCCTGTCTACTCTGGCTGTCGTCCAATGGGGCTGGAAGGAGCTGAGGTTTGATATAATGTGTGTTATGAACTATTTTTTTGTCATTATTTCACTACATATATTCAATAGTCATGTGTAATAATCACTACTGAATGTTTATAATATGCATGAAACAGGTGCAGAAATACTTTTCTGTTTTCTCTTTAAAGGATTATGACTGCCTCTTTCTTAAGGCCTTCTGAAATACTCCTTTTTTAGTTAGCTGGCTTTTTAAAGATCAAAATGTGCCCTAAATATAGTGTTATGAAACCACAATTCAAACCCTAGTACAAGTTTATGAAGCCTTCCTTAAAGAGGTTGCATCCTATTTATATACAGGGAATAAGAACTGAAAGGAAGATTTGGATTTATCAGGTTGATACAATGATTTAGATCAACTTGATAGTATGTGATTCTTGTTGTATATAAATAGTTATCTTGAAGGTATTACTTCTACACTTTGAAATTATTTGATCCCAGAGGTACTAAGCTGAACAATGCTTAACAACTTCAGTAAGAAAAGATGAAAGCTAGCAAGCGAAATTTCTCTAAGGTATAACTGTCTTTGCAGTAACTTACCTATGATTTCGTTGATTGTGAATAAGAGCACCATCAAGTGATAATCAATAATGTCAGTATCATGAAAAGGTGATTATTCAGCCTGGACATAAAGGCATACTGCTCATTCACTTTGCAAGGGTCTGGGGCTTGACAGGAAGTGGTGTTCTAGTTCTGCTTTCCAGTGAAGTTTAATGCCTACTATCTTCCCATAGATTCTCCTAAACATGCACAACATATCTAAAGACTAACTCTGCCTGATAGTATGGATACCATGAGATAGCACTTTTAACATTTTGTTTCATAAAGCAGTGATGTAATTTTATTATGTATTATTGCATAAATTGCATAAACCTTCCAAGTTTGAGAATGGCTCATTTTCTGTTCATCAGCATAACATACTTACTCCACTGGCTGAGAATTTGGGTGAGCCATTCTAATTTCCTAGGTATTGCATGTTTTGAAATGCAAACAATTCTGATACTTCGGGCTTTTTTCAGTGGTGGATGTCAAACAGCTGCTCCTCTTTAAGTATCTTAGGCATTAAATAGTATTATATGTTAGAAATAGCTTAAAATTGCCATGCTTAATGACAGCTTTTTCTGAATTTGAAGAACCTTATTAGCCAATCTATCCATTCTGCAAGTATTATTTCAGTGTACAGTAAGACCATTATGAATATATGATAATATACAAAGCTATTTATCCATTTCAGATGATTTGTGTACGCATCCTCTGTAATTATATCAGTGACTTACGAAAGCTAGCCTCTGAAGTGAATTTGTGCTTTGTGGAACAAAGTGCTGGTCAGTCTATTCCAGCCACATCTGTTAAGCTGTAATAGTTCAGATTTCTGTGATTAGAGAGTTCGTGCTGGGCACTACCCTAACCAAGTAACAGAGTTTGAAGGCTGAGGCTTTGTTTGCCCACAATTTTCAGTGAATTCACTGAAAGCGATGCTTACTTGTTTATTTAAATACAAGTATGACCAGGAGAGTAATAAAAGAAAGCAGAGCAAGAATGTCTGGCAAAGACAAGGGTTTAGAGAGATAAAGAGAGAAGAAATCTGCAGGAGCACCAGTAAGGCACCAGTAAAGCTAATAAAACTCATGGTATGATTCCTTGTTGGTTGCAGTACGTCTTGCAAACACTTACTATTGTACAGGTATAGATAAACATTGTGACTGCCATTGCATACTTGTCCACATAGATGCTTGTCTTCTGGAAGAAAAGCAGAATTTTTTGCAAGACCCTTAAAATCTTGCCAAAGTGATGCATCTGTAGGATGAGTGTGCCAACACAAGTTACTGTTCGACTTGTCCAGGCATAGCTGGAAGGGTTGCTATCCACAGCTGCCTGGAGCTCCTCTCTTTCCTCCTTCATGTACTAACCTGGAGGTTTCTAGCCTTCAGATTTTACAGATGAGCTGCTTGTGTGGTTGTTCCCTGAGCTTTCAGGCAAAATAAGGTGAGTTAGCAAAGCCCTGTGACCTAAATTATTTAAGCAATACCTGCTTATTTCAGACAACACAAGTGTGTCTGCTTGCAGAGCTAAACAAAGCAAGAGGGCTGTTACAGGTAGCCCCTTCAAATGATGAACATTTGCAGCTGAGAGGTATGTCCATGGTCTAAATTTTCTCCTTAGCTTACACTGATATGTTAACAGTTCTTTAATAAATGGCCTCTAGTTCCTACTAACATCAGTCTAGTACCTATTATTAGCAGTTATTTTACACTTCTTACAAATATGCAAACTGAAATGTCTTCATCTCAAATGAGTATCTTTGGCCTTACAAAGACTTCCAAGGCAGCTTGCAAATTAAATGTACAATTGCCAAATAACCTGAAAACACTTAAATTATAGAACAGTGTTACTGGAATACCCTGAAGTCTAAGATTGTTTTGTTCCTTTGAAGGGAATGACTTCTGATAGAAATAGGCATAGAAAATAATAGTAAGTAGATCCCTAACAAAAACTGATACACCCTTCCCAATGAGGATTTTTATTCATGATATCTACTTCTAATTAGATAACTTCACTATATTGTACATACTAAGGCCCAATCCTTTGTTCTTTGAAGTCAATGACAAAGCTGTCATTGAGTTCATGGGAAAAAACGTAGCTCCTTTGTTAAGGCTTCCACTATACCAATTTCAACTGTTAGGTTTTTAAAACAAAGATTAAGTTTTGCCACCTTTCCCTGCAGACAAGGAGATCCTGATACTCCTTCCATTAGTCAGAGAGTACTAGGAAGGGAAAATCTGGTCCTATAAATTATGTTCCAATTTGATTCCATTTGTTTTTCTTTCTGTTACAGTAACGTGCAAGAATTATCTTTATTTAAGAAACTTTCTTGAAATTTAATATTGTAGCAATTGATGCCATACATGGCATGTCTATGCTTTAGAGAACATACCAAGTGAAACCAGCAGCATAGAAAACCATAGCTTATCTACTTCCTTTGTAGTTCTGACCCATCCCCAGTGCATCTGCTAATGAATCGTAATATAAAACAAGCTTACAAAAGCCAAAACATACAGCTTCCTAAATGGGACCATATTACTAAAATACACTTACAAAATGCACATTTATAAAACAATGATTCTACAGCCAGACAGTCCAGGATGACATAACTCTTTTGAAGCAAAAAGTTACCTGTATATTTGATGCCTTACCCTAGAGGCAGATACCAAACAAAGAAGTATTCAAAGTATAGAATCATAGAATCTACTAGGTTCGAAAAGACCTTTAAGATCATCAAGTCCACCTTATATTTTTGGGAAATTAGAAAGAAGACAGTGTTTCCCTGCTAAACAAGAAAAGAAGGCTCTGTGCTGTGCCCATGTCTGCAGGACATGATAGAGAGCTAAGGATGTAAACCCACGGGCGCTGGCAAGCTTAGAGCTAGGCTTTTATTATAGTTTACCACAAATAAAGCAGCCATTTCTTCACTGTCCTTAGCACCCCACTGAGAGCAAGGTGCTGAGGTGTTTTGAAGGTTTTTGGCTTTCACGTTTAACACCATGTTGTATTGGCAGGTAACCAAAAAAAAAAGAGCACTTTGGTCTTGGTGCATGCTGAAGTATTTCAGGCCACATGTGCATTGGTCTCATCGTAACATCCACACTGACTGTGGACTGCAGATTCCGATGAAATGGGACAGATGGAAACAATTAGAGAAAAGGAAAAAGAAATCTGCTGTGTAACTTGTGTACATTAGATCTGAAATATAAAACCTTCAAGCTGATATCCAGGGTTTTGTTCTTAACATCCAGTTTTGTTCCAGCCAATGAACAGTGCTCCTAAGTACTGGTTGCAATCTAAATGTTACCATTTTTGTCCATAGTTAATTCCATGCACAAAATTGTTCCTCTTGAAGCTGAAGCTATCTCTGCAAATCAGTCTCTTTTTATAGAGTGCTAAGCATTTATCTCATGAAATATGGTCCCTTGAAGTATTTCTGCTGTAAATATAAAGAACAGCGAGGTCTTAATTTGGGAGAAAGCCCTTCCATGGTATGCATAAATTGCTGGCTGTATCCTCTCAATCGGACACAATCCTAAAGGGCTTAGTCAGCAACATTTTCTGTTGTGATATTTTAATGTGAGCTTGGTCAAAAGTCTTGCTATTACATTGACATCCATAATAAAAATGCAATAGCAGAAAATATAGAACAATGAAATATAATAATGTCATGCAGTGTTTTTTAAATGTTTCCAATGAAGAAACTAAAAAATGAAGCAAAGCTCTATACAATGCAGATAATTGAATTTAGTAGGAATACACTGTTGGTTTGGGGTTTCTTAACTTGTTTAGTGTAAATCAGTGTGAATTATGTTGTTCATTCTATTCCATTGAAATCTCTCTTAGCATGAGTGTTAGAAAAGTATCTATTGGAAATGAGCAGAAACTAATACTACCATGTATCCAAAGCATGTTTGTATTTCCTAAATAGTGTGGAAAGCATGCCAAAACCAGGCTGGTATGTAGTCCTGTATATCCAAAACAGGATATACAATCGTGTGCTAGTTCAGCCTGCAGTTTTAAACAACTAGATGGGACTTTAGTACCAAACATTTCCACTGGCACAATAGCTGGAATGCATGAGTTTGAAACACAGACCCTTAAGCTTTGGAAGTACATATAAAGCTTTGCTGGTAAAGCTGCATGATCTTTTTTTTCCTCATTATTTTTATAACTAGCAATGGCAGATTTCCAGGAACAGCTATTTAGCAGTGGTCTATTTTAGTTAGATTTTGGGAACTTTAATTTGTTCTTTTGTTTTGCACAATAAATTAATATACCCTCTTCCCAGTTTGTCAATGAAAGTTTTGACATTTACTTAAGTAGAAGTTGAAGTATGTCATCTAAATATGTGCAAAATGGCTATTAAATTGGGTCAAGGTTTGTCAAAGTGGAGTCAAAATCCTCTCCAGAAAAGACAGATGGAAATACAGTTTTCCACCTAACTCTTTATGTAAAAGAATATGTAAATATGCCATACAGGATTTTCTGAATATCAGCAAATACCAGCTGTGTCAGATCATCTGAAGAGTGAATTTGAGAATAAGAGTTTGTCCAGGCTGCAAAAACAAACTATGTTTGGAAATGTATTAGCTAGCAAATTTAAACAACCGGTTTTAAATACAGTCCAAGTAAGGCAAGTTGTATTTAAAATAAGGTAGGTTAACTCTAAACTCCTTCCCTGTTCTGCCGGAGTTCAAGTAGCGTATTTTGAGCATGGCTGGTTCTGTCCACTGCTAATGCATGAAGTTGGATTCAAATTCTGTTTAACATGTTGGTTGTTATAAATAAGGAAATATCAGCAGGGTCATCTTAGCTCGGTGCTTTACACAGCGTGCTGAGCATCTTCATTTTAAACACAGTCGCATATAGTAAGATCCTACTTGACTCTGCATTAATGAGTGTATATTCAGAAGCAGATGGCACTAAAGCTTCAAGTCTAAGATGGATGTGATCTGAAACACAGAGCAGTCTGTTACCTTCATCTTACTAGGAGCATGGTGCTTCTAGGCTATCACTGCAGATGCAAGCAGGGGAGCTAAAAAACCCTCGCTTCAGCAACTGATGTTTTATACTCATCTGTGTGACTTAGCATAGAAATGAAGTAGGAGCGCAGGAATAACACAGCTATATTTATCGTGTCTCAACTAGAATGTAGTGATCAGAATCTCAGCTTTTATTGACCTAGTTCTTCTGCCTGGAAGTGTAAGCATTTGCCAATGGTGACAATGTATGAGAATGACAGGAGCTTGAAAAAGTTTCCTAAAACCCAGCATCTTTGATGTACTTTGTGAATGGACCAACTATGTGCTAGAATACCTCTCCTATATATGAAAGTGTCAGGCTTTGCCTTACTTCAGGATCAAAAGCATAACTGCACTGCCATGTCTTATTCTTCCTTTTTTCCCTACTAGACTGAATGTAAAGGTCAATTTGATGAAAGCTGCTTGAGGTTGTTCTGCATGTGTCAACTATTTCGGGTAGATGCAGGGAGGAAGTCAAACTATCACAACAAAGCCCACCTCTGTATACATCCAGCATTAAGTAATAGTATTCAGCATCAACTTTTTACACCATTGGTTCAGGTTGTTCCCAAGTCTTTCAGTTTCAGGTTCCAGTGAATCCAAAATGACGAAGCTGAGACTTGAATTGAAATCTGAGCATTTTGATGGACAAGCACAAAAGCCTAAAATGACCAGGCGGCCAGTTCTCACATCTGAGTAATTACTGAGTCAAAGCTAAAGCTACTACTACAGCAGCAGCAGCAGCAGCAGCAGCAGCAGCAGCAGCAGCAGCAGCAGGAGGAGCAGTCTATTTCATTCATTGGCAGAATAGTCACAAGCTGTGTAAATTCTGCATGCAGCCTAGTCAAGGCCATTGGATCTTACCTCTGTTACCAAAGTATTGCACAGGATTAATTAGTACTACCATTAACATGTAGGAGAAAAGTGAAAATGGCATGANAAGCCTAAAATGACCAGGCGGCCAGTTCTCACATCTGAGTAATTACTGAGTCAAAGCTAAAGCTACTACTACAGCAGCAGCAGCAGCAGCAGCAGCAGGAGGAAGAGCAGTCTATTTCATTCATTGGCAGAATAGTCACAAGCTGTGTAAATTCTGCATGCAGCCTAGTCAAGGCCATTGGATCTTACCTCTGTTACCAAAGTATTGCACAGGATTAATTAGTACTACCATTAACATGTAGGAGAAAAGTGAAAATGGCATGATGTATGGCATGACTGGTCATAAGAATATGTCCATAGTAGAGCTAAAATTTTCAACGGCCAAGATCACATTGGTAACTTTCAAAACATCCATGAGGTTCTTTCAAATAACTTGATATTTTAGAGGACAGGCATTGTAACTGTGGTTCTACACTGGCAGACTGACCTGGTAGAAATGAAAGGAAGGGAAATGTTACCTATTTTATTTTTCTAAAACTTGATCATACAGATTTTTAAACATCTGCTGATTTTCACTTTCAGGCTGCTGATTGGGAAAGAGAACTGAATTTCCTTTGAAGTGTTTGGAGGTCTGAGTCATGGGACTTGGAGCCCTTGAATACTGGAACTGTTTGGGTAAGTTTGGGAACTTAAATTAGCAATACTTTGAGTTTACAGTGAGTTCATCAAATTGCTGTTTGGTCTAAGTAACCTTACACCAAAATGAGAATAATGCAACCAGATAATTTAATAGAGTTACATCATGGATACCTCTGTAAGACAACTCCATCAAATTACCTGTTGCAAAAGAGGTGCTTCTAAAAGAATATAGCTTCATTATATATAAAATAGCTGGTATTGTTAAGTATGAGTAGGAAATCTCACAGAACTTTCTTCCAAGTGCTAGTCCAGAAAATTACCCACATTTTGTGCATACAGTTTTTGTATCCTTTTTAATTGAAAACTGCAATTAAATTTACAAGAAAAAAAGCTATGATATTCATGAAAAAGCTTTCTTTCATATATCTCACACTGGAAACAGAAAGGACAGCATGTCACTTGGCTGTTATATACCTTGAATTCTTAGCCATCTAGGGTCAGTGTTGTACTGAGATTTCCCAGCTGTTTCCTGCTTCAGGGAAGTTGTCCTACAGTGCAATACTGACAGGTTTAGTGCCTTGGTGCATACACAGCACAACTGATGCAACCAGTTCCCTCAGCTTTACACTTCTGATTATCTTTGGTTTTAGTAACATTCATCTATTAGGTATTATTCTTAGCACAATCTGTCAGGATTTGAAATAGATTTTATGGTATATGTGGACAGCATATAGAATATCTAAAATCTTTTAAACTGAAAATCCTTTCTTTACGAAGCATTTAAAACATCAGTAGACGTACCAAAGCAAGCTGATGTACGGAGCCAGGGTTGGGAGGAGGAGGTGTGTTAAACAGTTTGATGCCCCTATCAAAAACATGTCAAATGTTTGCAAAATTTATGGTTTTGAATAAGAGTTAAAAATAAAAGAAAAAAAAAAGGGGGGAGGTTGCAGGATTCTTTGTAGTACTTTAAAGAAATTCCATTTGTTGCAATCTCCCATCTTATTAAATCCTGAAATGCCCTGAATCTGATTCAATGGATGCAAAACTATTGGCTGATGAAAATTTCCTGGTTTCTGTGCTGTTGAGAAAAACAATACTGAGATGTTTCTTGTGAAGACAAAAGCTTTGTCTCTGTCTCTCTGTTAACACTTCCCATCATAATGAAAGACAACGCTTCATACTACAGGCAAACCTCCGATTGATTTTAGTGGGAATGTTCCTTGCATATATGCTGCAAAAGCTGGGCAAAAAGCAATGGGGAGACAGTTTACAATTCCTTTTCTTTAAATGTAATAAACCAGTATTTTAAAAGGTGTAAGCCAAACTGCAGTAACCTATTTTATTAGCTTTAAACCCAGTATGTTTCCAGTAACAAAAGGATAGATAAGTGTGACTTTAGGATTTTTGTATCCTGCCATGTTTTCATGGATTATCTCATTTCCCCATATTTCACATCCCTCTCCCTTTTAGATCTGTATTGTGACTGCTCTGCTTGTGATTGGGGCCTGAGTGTGCTTCCTTCTGCAGCAGTCCAGGGATATACCCTGCTCAGGTTGTGCCAGCAACAGGAAGAACAACACCTCTGCAGCCTTCACAGCTCCTGCAAGCTGAGACACCAAGACCATAAATACACCCTTCTGACAACATCTTGGTTGGTATAAATTGACAATGACTCCCTGAATCCATGGAGCTGCATTAGTAGACATCAGTGGAGAAGCTGAACTTTGAGCTGCAACAAACCTCCTCCAAAGGCCCAGAAAACCAAACCAATTTTTTTACTGTGTTTAGTAAAAGAACCTTTGGATTTTTGAGCCAGTAGGATGATTGTTATGCACTAGTTGAGCAATTCCTTATTCTTTCGTGAGTGACTAGATTCTGTTTTTATGGATAACAGAGTAAGAGCTGAAAACCTTGTGTCTCCATAGAAAAGGTCACATACGGTGTAGCTGCACACCCTCTACCTTGTGATGCCTCAATCTGGCAGTGTTGCCTGACCTGGAGGCCCATGTTTGTGCACCTCTGAGAGTGCCCTGGCTCCCTGGGAGGGACGGCAAAGGCTGCTGATGGAGTGAGTCCCAGAGAAAGCTGCAGCCTGTCAAGTCTGAGTTTCAGGTTTTCAGCCACATACTGGTGCCAGTTTTCAAATCTTACTGGTCTTGACCAACCCTTAAGCATGGAGAATGAGTGATCTGGATCTCATAAAGCACCCAATTCACCGTGCTTATAACACTTGTATATGCTGATGCACACGTACTCTTAGAAAGGGTGTTCTGAAGTATCGTGTTGCATGGCCTTTTGATTGGGATCACTTGCAAGAAAATGAACTCATGCTTCTTTGAGATGGTTTTTTCTAAAAATACATATTATTCTTTTTCTACATTTAGATCTATTTCACTGATGCTTTTTCCCCACTAGAAGTCAGGCACAGCTGGTACCATGTATCGAGTTCTCAGATCCCAAATTTAAGTGGTAAAACAAAACCCAGACTTAAGTGCCACAGTCTAGGATGTTACTATTCCATTTTAAAGCTTAATCAGGATCTTGTGTTCAAGCTACTGTTCTTTTTACTTTTGGTTTTACGTGATCAGGGTCCCTTGCCTTTTACCGTTAATTACAAGGTTTTAAGTTCTAGCTACGATTTTTCACTAGATGGCAGGATTCCACTGTCATCTGTTATCAGTGGCTTTACTTACAAAGCAACAGTTGCCCATACTAGGAAAATAAGTCCCAAGTCTTGCAAAGTATCAAAACAAATGAAAAACCCAATAGCAATGAGAAAAACAAGGCATACACTCAATAAATCATAGCACTGTTACTGAATATGATGAATATTATAGCCTGGCAATCATCACAAATAATAATGAAAGATGTTTTGACACAGGAAATAAAAAGGATCTTTTATAAAAGAAGGTAACTTACTGTTTCTTACTGTAACTTACTGCTGTTTGTGTAAAGGTTAACTGACCCAGTAACTTAAGTTTAACTAATTAATAAATGAGTTGAGAGCTTAAGAGAATTGGATCTTAAATAGCTAACCTACTGCACTAAAATGCTACATTAAAGTACAAGAGCTTAGCACTCAATGTGCTGAACTACCAAAATACTAAAAGGTGATAAGATACATCTTAATCTCTCTTGCTCAGTTTAACAAGGCAGAATCCACTGATGATGATCAGTCCCAGTATCATTTCATCCAGTGGTATTTGGCTGACCTCTGAGCTCTGGACAAAATTTGTCTTTCTTGTCTAGTAGAACAGAACACAGCTCCATACAGTTACATAAGCCTTAATAACCATGACAAATCTTCATTGCTGCACCAGTGGAGAAGCTGTTGCAATGGAGCGAGCATTGATTTTTAACAAAACTACTTTTTCACTATGATTTTTTGCAACTTGTGGTTACCAATTCCTAATCTTTATTTATTCTGAGTTTCTACAGTCTGTCTTGCTCTCATTTTATACATGAAAATAATTATGAAGTGTTCAGTAATTAGTGTTGCTCATGAAATAGAAGAGGGAAATGCCTGGCGTCTATAAAAGCTGCTTCCAAGACTGAATAACTTTCCAAAACCAGAGATAACACAGTGTAATGCTTTGCAGGATTCCCAAAATAGTAAGAACTTTTTCTCATTATAAAACTGTATTTATTCTATGCCTAGAATGTATCTATGTATCTATCCTGTGCCTAAGTATCATAAATAGATGACTGTAACAGCATTTCCTAATATGAGATTCAGTTTTGTGCTTGCCGAGTGAGTTCAAAACCATATAGCGAATCAAACTGAAGAAGAAACGTACACATCATTTCACTCTTTCAAACTATTAACATTTAAGATGATATTTGTAATGCTAGTAAACTACTAAAAAGTAATCTTTTATTGACACAAACATAATCAGCACTGGTAGAATCTCTGGAAAGCATGTTAGCACATTCAAACAAGCATCACAATAAGACCCACACCAACCATTTCACTGAAAGCAGTATATATTTAAACAAACTGTTCACAAAACACTGATAATATCTTTCTCTCATGATCCTACCTTGGCGATTTGCAAAGGCTGCTTTTGCTCCTTGCCACCTTGCAATCTAAAGCCCCAAGGTGCCCCTCCGCTCATAGCAATGCAGAGATAATCCCCTGTGCCCATTTTCCTGGTGCAGTTAGGCAGCTTTCATTTACAGAACATGAAAAATTTGTCTTGCAGATGTTCAACGAGCTGGAGATTTGTCTGCCAGGCAGAGATGGAGCCCCAGAGCACCACACTGTTGCTGCTGCTGTGTACTGCACTAGCAAATGTAGTCATTCAGACGAATGTATGCGCTCCATCCAATCAAGGGCACAACCCACTCTTTCGTCAGATTCCTATGCTCAGCCCACCTTCAAAGTAAAGTAAGTAACATTGAGGAAATGCACACAAAGAAACTCGGCCATGAGGCAGAAAAGACTGTGTTTAAACATGGTTCTTTTGACAGCTACATCAAAACAACAGCAAAAAGAAGTGTACGTTTCCCAGTGACAATTTAGGATGTAAGTTTACTTTATTAAGTGGTGCCAGATGTTTTAGACTCTAATGTACCCTTTTCTTGCATTCATACTCCAAACAAAGAAGAAAGCGGAATCTCAAATGACACCACACATATAACTGAATAACTGATACTATTTAGATTGAATGGGGTTTATGATTTTCATCTCTACCCTGCATTATTGAGCACTGCAGGTATCCAGGAAAAACAAACCAACAAACAAACACAAAAGAGATTTCTAATTTCCCTGTCTTGGGATTGATTCTTTTGCTGGGTCTCTCTAACCTCAGTATAGTTAAGCATCCACTGCTGTTTAGCAATGACCTGAATCATTATTAGACCCTAATAATACCTGTTCCTATGCAGCCTTTTGCTTTTCCTACCAGAGAGAGGAAGAGGATTAGCAGAATGAAGTGTTGGATCTCTCTCCTGATGCTATCAATGGATGATTTATATTTTGTCATTAAAGGGGAACCTTACTATAAAAAAAGATTCAGTGGGAAATTAATTTGCTAGTGCCTTACAAGACCTGGGTTCAGTTCTAGTCCCTTTTGCTGACTTGGGGTAATGCATACTGTAAACAGCTGAGCTCCTCTAGGTCTAGCTGGAGGGGTTTAAGAGGTAGCTGTTCTTCAACAAGGGATGAATATTGTCCTAGCTGAGTGTTAACAACTGACAGCATAAGTGCTCCTACTCAACTCAGCCTTAGGTCAGTTAGCTTGGCTCAAATTACATTGCATTTTGAACTAAGCTGGGTCTAAAGGAGAGTGTTCAGCAACTGAGTAGAAACGTTTTTAATGACTAGGATAGCTTCTGAAACAAACACTTTTTGCTTTGAGACCCCAGGTTGCTGGGGGTTGATGTCAGATTCCAAAAGCCTAAATTCACTAATGTCCCTGTATTAAGTGTTTTTGGTGGCTAGTATGGTGTTTTGAGCTTTTGTATTAGGCTGTCTTTTATTGTTTTGATAAAAAGGCATAATCAAATCTGACCTTTTATGACTGGAGCAATGAAATGGAAGGTTATAGGCTCTTTAGGAAAGACAGGTCAGGCAGACAGCAAGGGAATGTACCTATTTATGTCAATGATAGGCTGGAGAGTGTGGAACTCCGCCTGGGGACAGGTGGTGGGTCAACAGAGAGTTTGTGGGTCAGGGCCAAAGGGAGAACTGCGATGGGGGACATTACTATAGGGGTCTACTATAGGCTGCCCAATCAGGACTCTGTGGATGAAGCTCTGTATAGACAGATAGATAGGAGCAGCCTCACACTCAAACGCCTTCTTACTCAGGGACTTCAACAACCCTGATATCTATTGCAGGGGACAGTACAGCCCGGCACAAGCAATCCAGTGCGTGGAAGGCAACTTCCTTCTGCAAGTGGTAGAGGAGCTGACAAGGAGAGGTGCCCTGCTTGACCTCCTGCTCACCAACAGGGAGGCACTGATTGGAAATACGACACTTCAGGGTAGCCTTGGTTGTAAGTGATGTGATGGTTGAGTTTGAGATCCTCAGGACAGTGAGAAGAGCGTGCAGCAAACTCACTGCCCTGGACTGCAAGAGAGCAGCCTCTGGCCTCTTCAGGAACCCTCTTAGTAAGGTTCCATGGGATAGAGCCCTAGAGGGCAGGGGGGCCCAAGACTGCTGGTTGATGCTCAAGGATCACCTGCTAGAAGCTCAGGAACATTGTGTCCAGACAGGAAGGGAATGGGGCAAGAAGGCCAGGGGGCCTCCATAGATGCATAAGGAGCTGCTGAGAAAACTTTGGAGGAAAAAGAAAAAGCTTATAGAGGCGGAAGGGAGGACAGGCAGCCTGGGAAGAATACATGGACATTGTCCGGGAAACTGGGGACCATGTCAGGAAAGATAAGGCCCAGCTGGAATTGAGTCTGTCCAGGGATGTCAAAGATAACAGGCAGGGGTTCTATAGGTATGGGCCCTCTCTGGAAGGAAACAGGAGAACTGGCTACTTCGGATTTGGAGAAGGCTGAAGTTCTCAAGACTTCTTTGCCTCAGTCTTCACCAGCAAGTGCTCTAGCCCTGCCACTTAAGTCTTGGAAGGCAGATGCACCTGGCACATCCCCTGCACACACGCAGGGACTGTGAGAATGAAGACCTTAGGCCTGCTGTAGGAGAGGATCATGTCTGAGATGCACACACGCAGCCCAGAAACCACCTGTGTGCTGGGCTGCATCCAAAGGAGCGTGACCAGCAGGTTGAAGGAGGTGATCCTGCCCCTCTACTCTGCTCTCGTGGTACCCCACTTGGAGCACTGTGTGCAGTTCTGGTGTCCTCAACATCAAAAGGACATGGAGCTGTTGGAACAAGTCCAGAGGAGGCCACAAGGATGATCAGGGGACTGCAGCACCTCCCATAAAAACACAAGCTGAGAAAGCTGGGGCCCTTTCAGCCTGGGGAAGAGAAGGCTCTGTGGAGACCTCATAGCAGCCTTCCAGTATCTGAAGGGGGCCTATAAGGATGCTGGAGAGGGACTCTTCATTAGGGACTGCAGTGACAGGACAAGGGGTAACGGGCTTAAACTGCAACGGGGGAAATTCAGGTTAGATCTAAGGAAGAAGTTCTTTACTGTGAGAGTGGTGAGGCACTGGAATGGGTTGCCCAGTGAAGCTGTGAATGCTCCATCCCTGGCAGTGTTCAAGGCCAGGTTGGATGAAGCATTGGGTGCCATGGTTTAGTGTGAGGTGTCCCTGCCCATGGCAGGGGGATTGAAACTGGATGATCTTAAGGTCCTTTCCAACCCTAACCATTCTATGATTCTATGATCTCTGTTTCTATACTTTTTCAGATACTTTTTGTAGAAAAAAATCAAGGAGAAGCACCCCTGCATTTGAATGATCATGTATCCATAAAAAAGGGCTGTGTAAACTGATAAAACAGTCGTTCAGTCATTGCTTGGTGGTTTTATAACGATGATTCCAAGCACATTGCTGCTTGCTTTTTTTTTTCCTCCTTAGGATGATTTTGTAGCTTGCTCTGCAGTAAGAAAAACACGTGATGTCTGTAACTATCTGTAAGTATCTATAGCTTCTCATAGGAAGTCATCCCTAACTACACCATGATGGAGCAAATCACCTTTCTTTTGAATCTGGATTTGACATCCCCTGCTTCTTGGAGCAGAAGAAACTGACTGAGCAATCCTCAGCCACCCTGTCCAAGCATTTATTTCATAGACCTCTTACATATCCATCTCAGTCACCTTTTTTCAATGGAAAAATAGAACAGTCATTCTTTATACAGAAGGTGTCTCCCACCTTTCACCTTTCATTCTCCTTTTGACTTTCTCTGTGTCCTCTGTCGTTCGGTATGCTTTCTGAGGTGAAAGGTGGAATGCCACACCATCTTCAGACTGCAAAGTTGGGATTTTTACTGTAACATGATATCATCTCTTTTTTTCACTATTTGCTAACCCAAACATTTCTAGCACTTGATTTACTTTTTCAGACGCTGCTGAGTAGATGTTTTCATGGGACTATCTTTTAAAAGTGTAAAATTTTGTCCAGTGATAGTCAGTTCAAACCCCATGTTTTATATGTGAATTTATGGGTTGTTTTCCCCATGTGTATCACTCTATAGTCCTAAGCCATGTTACAGTATGGCTGCTTAGTTTCCTTAGAAGCCTTTGGTGAAGGAATTTGTTGAAAGCCTTTTGTAAATCCAAGATCAATCACATCACTCTTATCCATGTGTTTTTTGATCCACTCAAAGGACTGCCTTATGTTTGTGAGGCAGGACTTCCTTTTATGAGAACCTTTTCAACTCTTCCTAGATGAGTTATGTTTATCCAGATATCCACTTTTCCGTATTGTAGTTTCCATCTATTTGTTTTGAACAGATATCAGGCTGACAGGCTTGTTGTTTCCTGAATCTCTGAATGGCACTCTAATCTCAAGTAATAATTTTAAGTAAGAGTCAGCTATTTCAGCCCTGAATTCCTTTAAAGCTCTATGTGGTCTTGCTGACTTCTTAATTCTGTTTGCCTCATCTACTCTTACTTGTCCATAGATTTTCTTTTCTTATTGTAATAATTTATGATTCTGAGCAGTTTAAGTGGATTTATCTAAAATCTAATTTAAAGCAAGTTGTTTTGTTGCTGAGTTTGGAAGACATTCTGCAAAGATGAGAAGAAATAAGATGGATGTTTGTCTTTCATTCAGAAATAAAAGGAAATCTGTCACTTCACTGACAATTTCCTACAGTACTATACTAGATCTGGAATTCTTTAAAAATGCAAGCCTTTCCAACCATTCCTTAGTAATGAAGAGAGACAGGGGGAAAGGGGATATCCTGATCTCTAATTTATGGGCAGTATTTTACTGCTGTAAATACCCAGATGGTCTGACTTCCTCCTTTTTATGCATTAAATTTTCCTTTTATACCTGATCTTTTCACATAAAATCAACACAAGCTAGTTAGCTAAAAATTCCTATTTTAACAGCTTTCTAGTAGGCTCTATCTGTATCATCTGTAACCAATGTAATGAATAGACTACTCAATTCATTGTAGGATGTGATTTAGCCAACTGGGAGAATCAGCTGGAAGGGAAAGGAAAAAAAATTGGCAGTGCTTATTCAGTGCTTATTTGTTTGTTAATTGCATGGAATCCCCCCCCCCCCTTGTAAATACATAGCTAGTTTAATGGAACAAAAGATAAAATCATAGCCATGCCACTTAAGAAAACATGACATGGCAGACAGTCTCTTTGAAATGAAGTGGAAATTGCCTCTTCTAATGTATCCTTCAAGCCAGATTTTTTTCTAGAAGTGGCTTCTGCAAGCAATGTAGCATATGTTATTCTCCCCAGCCCTTGCCTAATATCATTTCTTGTTTCATAGTAGTACAGCTCAGTAATCGCCTAAGTTACGAGCCAATTTCAAAGGCAAAGCTAAACATCATTTCCCCAAACTTAACAGAAGTAGAAAAAGCAGAAAATGACAGACAAGTGAAATATATTGATGGATGATTCAGATGCATGGTTCCAGCTAGCATTCATTAAAGATGATTGCTCTTCATTTTTTTCCCATCAAATTTCTCATCCTACATGAGAAATTGATAAAATCCAGATGTTTTGATTGTATGAGGAACCTTGCAGTGCAGGAGGGTATTTCTCGGCACTTATGTTAGTGAGTGCCATCCTAGATGCTTGTAATGGATTTACTATTATGGTTTTAGGATGTGTTGGTGGATAGGGAAAGGGAGAACAGGCAAAATAAGCCACTTTCCTCCAAAACACAGAAACTGAATTTATATCCTTGAGCATAACTGATTGGTAACACAATAAATAGAAATTAATGCAGAAAGCTTCCCTGTAACTTCACAATTCACCATGTCAAGATGTAGGTTAATGAAGATCTTCTCTCTGAGCATATGCCTGGGTGGCAACATATCACGGGCCATCTGTAGCTGATCCGATTGCTAATTTTCTCTTGGGACCTGGAGAGCCTCTTAGGCGTCTATCTCCATGTCATTTTGATTCCCAGGAGATGGGATGACTATCTTTTTGGCTTCAGTAGTTGGGAAAATTCTGATAAAAGAATCTAAAATTAAAAGACCCCAACTATTGATGTTTTGGCAGGGGAAGGTTGCATTGCATTCTTCTTATTAGACCCAACAGGAATCTTCCATGCAAAACCTTTTGAGCCTTGAATGAACGTGCATGTAAATAGGTGTTTTGTGTTCCTCACCTCTGCCATGCTTCACCCTACTCTTTGATTGTCATTTCAAGTTGGTAGTTAAGTAATAGAATACCTTTTTTTCTATCTGTTCATCTTAGTCTGCTTTTATAACCTCCCCTACTCCTACTGAAATAACCTAGTGCAAACATTTCATGCCTACTTTCTGGGCTAAGCAAATAAACCATGCTCAACTCTCTTCCAGTGTACTGCAGTGAAATGAATCAAGAGTATCATATTCAGTTAGAAAGTATATTTTAATCATAGCTATGAATTAGGCTGAAATAGTCTGCCAGATCTTGAAATGATGATTTAATGTGGAATTGAAGAGTGAAGAGATCTCGAAGAGTTAACATTAGTCTGATTAATACTCACCTGCGCCAAATTCCATCTTTTAAATTTTGTTTCCTGTCAGCTAGCATAAAAACTATTAACTCCATTTTACTTGTTGCTTTTAAAGAGCTCAGTGACTAATTACATGCATGGCCACAGTACAACGTAAAAACCAACTAATTTTGCATTGCAGTTTGAAGCAGGTATTATTTATCACTTGGAAGGCTCATAAGATTTAATTTATCAGTACTGAAAAGAAGAAAGGGAGGCACAGTTGAGTTACTATACCATAGGGGTATTGGGAAGCTAGGGTTCTGTTTTTACACTTACAAATTCACATTTAATTTTTGGTCTGGGCCTGTAAAATGGGGAAAATAGCCACTACACAGTGTAACCTGGAGAAAGCCGCTTGAACCGCTGAAAATCTGCACTTGTAGTTTGATAGTCTGAAGCTTCCTGTAGCACCCTGCTCTTCCCTCTTTCCTCCATACTACAAAATAAGATGCAAGCTTTATAAGGCAATTTCTAACACTAACTTCACAAATACAATGAAGTATTTTTTTCAGTCTGAAGGCTTTCCAGTATATTTTCAGAGTGCTCCAGCAAGTGTGATATTGGTAGTTTCAACTCCAGCATCTAGCAAAATGACAGTGCATAAGGAGTTGCTGTGGCATCAAGTTAGGTCTGCAAAAAGCTAACAGTATTGCCTGCTCTTGGCATTTGGATAGTTCTGTTTATAGATTTTTACTGGAGAAGCACTAACAAAAAGATGATACAACAGAAGGACCTCCCTGCGTGAAATCTTTCCCCCCATGCAGATAACTGCAACAGGTTTAAAAGCAACCCAGGTATTCCTGACTATAGGAACAAAAAGTCTGCCCTCCAAAAACACCTTGACATTTAACCCCTGCTAATCCTACAGTTTTGCTTGGAGCCAGTTTCCAATCTTCTTGCCAGGATCCAGTTTCCAGGCTTCTCAGCTCCTTTTTAATTTGGTAGAGGCTTTTGGTGATGATCTACTTTTTAGCTGGTGTTGTCATGTATCTGCCAGATTTCCAGACAACTGCTGATGTCTGCAAATCCTCAACAAGTGTTCTTTGTGCCTTCACAAAGCAAAACTAATGTGTGCTCTGTGACACCAAGCGTGCTATAGTTTTGCTCCTGTCCTTTCTTATTGTTATGCCAGCTGCATCTCCTGTTCCTTCATTGCATCTATCATATACAAATAATGTGATAGGTTTTTTTAATTTAATCTTGTTTGCTTTGATTGCGTTCTGTTATTTTTGTTGATGATGGGAAGGTATCAAATAGTTTATACTAAGGGTATCCAAATAGCACAAAATCCGTATTTTGAAGAACACTTTTGTAATCAGTCCTGGTAGCTTTGTAAGAGGCGGATGGTTTATTGGTATGTAAGACCCTTGATCAGATAGAAGATTTTTACTTCTTCATTAATGGTGGTGTAAAACAGAAGCACAGTGAATGTGAGTATGAATAAACATGGCAGCGTTTGTATCTTTTGTAATTTCAGAGTGATTTTGAAGTGCTGTTTTTCTTACATGACAGATTCATTCCACAGTTAAGAGTATTTGTCAGTACTACCAATTAGAAATCAACTTACCCTGCCTGTGATACCAACTGATCAGAGAAAGGAAGTCATATATGAGTTGCAGTAGACAATCGGTTAGATGGAACAAATATGACTGACGTACAGTAGGACTGTACTTGCATTATGCTGAATTATCACTAGCACTGGCTGAAACAGAACTGTGTTAGTAACTGGACAAATGGAAAAAATGCACAGTAAATTCATCCCATGTCTTCCAATGAGGAACCAAATAAATCAATCAAATAGTTAGTTTGCTATGAAGAGTTTACTCAAACAGATACTTCTTTTTTTAATTACAGTGACCTTATTTGAGTTCTCTTCTATAGTAGGACTCTACTAACAGGTCAGGAATTTTATACGTGAACAGAAAACATAAAATGAAAGAGTGAAAGTTAAGTTTACTTCAGATGCTTTTGAATGTAAAAGTTAAATATATAGAAAGTTAAATATATCTATTCACTAAGCAAACACTTCCTGCTGTCCTTTCTCAGACGGCTTAATATTTATTCACAGTGCTTTATATATCATACATTATTTATAAGATTATAAGTTCTTGTCTTTGTTTTTATGTTACAGTATGTTATGTAGCAGTTACAGCAAGTTAATTAAGTCTTGGGTTTTTTTATCTTGAAGAACTGGTAGTGCGATCTTCTACTCTCATGAGTCTTAGACCAAACTAAATTAATTAATAAAAGATAATTGCATTCCCCAAGGAAACATCACAGCAGTTTTCTCAGAACACCATCTTTAGCTCCTGTAAATGTTCCAGATCAAGTTGCCAGAAAGTTGATTTCATTCGAAAACCAAAATAGCAACAATCCGGGAGAGCAAGCAGAGGGGCCTCACAGTTTGCAGAGACCAAAAATACAGAGACTTGAACTAGCCAGAAGGTCTGGTTTGTTTTTTAACTAAAGCAGCCACAGTCAGTTTTCTGAAGCACATACGCTTTTGTAATGCATGCCTTACACAGAACTTGCCACATGTGGACCACAGAGCATTTTATAACAGAGAAATTTATAATCATTTCTGTTTTACTGAGTTTCAGGGGAAGAAAGTGGGTTTAACTAGCAAGGACCAACTTCACAATAAATCAGGACCTTGGCTTTCAGGCAGGTGCCCTTTTTACAAGACCCAAAGTCTCTCCTAGGCAAATAATAGCATATAATACTCTTTGATTTGCACATTAGCTTGTGCTAAGCCTGTATTTTAAGGATATTCTCTACATGAAAAGGTTAGTTTTGGATTTAGTGTTCCTGGAATCACATGTTGTCTTAATGCAATGTGCTATGAGATAAGAGACCTAGAGTTCTGCACAGTTTGTCCATGAGGGGCTTTTACATACCCCAGAAGCAATATCAGGGAGCAGATCAATCCCAAATGATTACAATAATAATCATAATAATATATATATACCATATATATATATGTCTCCTGGAAGATTTAAGTTAGCCTTCTACAGAGCCTGTATTTGTTCTGTATCCAGCAATCTCCCAGGCTAATGGATTCCTATTAGGGTGCTGAGGCACTGGAATGCGTTGGCCAGGGAGGCTGTGAGTGCTCCATCCCTGGCAGTGTTCAAGGCCAGGTTGGATGAAGCCTTGGGTGGCATGGTTTAGTGTGAGGTGTCCCTGCTTATGGCAGGGGGGTTGGAAATAGATGATCTTAAGGTCCTTTCCAATCCTAACTATTCTATGATTCCATGATTCTATGACTATACGTTCTCTTTGTTTCAGAACTAATAGAATAAACGTTAGTGAGAACTTTAAAAGTGAGATTTTTAGAGGCAGGGCATTTGCTATTTTTAAAGTGTACATAAAAAAAGCAGATAGATGTAGACAAAGTCTTCTATTTACTACACCGGTACTAACTCCAAATTGGGTCTGAAATACATGGAATTACATTAGTTTTGAGCAGCATTGCATAGGTACAACTTCAGGATAAACCGATCATTAAAGGTAATTTAACCTATGATATCTCCAATATTCATGATGGTGATAGAGAATACACCAGTGTAATTCTCAAATTTTATTTTACAGTTTAATTAAGATCAGATAATTAAAATGAAGTGACAGCAGCTTAGCAATCCTGAAATCTCATTTCTATGAAATTACTTTAAAGACCAGGAATGCACTTACCTCTGTTTCTGCATTTCTGAAATTGAAAACCTTAAATTGCTTTTAATGTTTTATGTGGAAACTGTAGATAAATACTACTTGTATCTTTAAAAGAGCCAGACTGTGATGTTATGGATGCCTTTTTTCTGTGTTCCAGGCTGAAGGACAATGGAAGCGAAGGTGCGGCCTCAAGTAAAGGCATCTCGATCCATTTGTGGAGTGGGCCTGAAACAGGGGAAGAATTGAGAATGCCATAGCATCTCCTTCCTGTCATTTGTTGATCTCCTCTTTCAGTTTCACTAGAGCTGATTTCAGAGAAGAGCAATCTGGTAGTAAGCAGCGGCCAAGTAAGTGCATGGTTCTTGAGTGCTGAATTATCCACAGCTGCTTACTGTTAATAGCCACGAACCAGACACAACAGGAGTGGTGGGGTACTGAGCTGCCTGTCTCCACAACAACATAGGGAATGTCCAAACTTAAAGCCATTATTTTCCTCAGTGGCATGGTATTTAAAAGAATTTTGCAGCGCTTAAGATAATTGTACATGTCCATATAACCAGCAAAAGATAGCAACAGCGGGTGAATCTATAGCATAGCAATGCTGAAAGGCATTGTTTTGACTCCTGCTTATGAAAGAAGAGTCACTGATAATCTGCAGCCAAAACTACATCCAGTTTAACTGATGCTTATCACCTTGTGGACTAAATTTTCCATTCTGATTGGACAGTTTTGAGACATTTGAAAGGTTTTAGATTTTCTCTGATACATCCAACAGTATTGGCTCCAGTTTTTATTATTTGGTGGTGGTGAATCCAGCTCTGGATAGCAAGAATGAAGATAGGTCAAGACTTGTTCTCGCCCATATTATGTTGCTTGCTGGGGCTTCTTGAGTGTCTCTCATGTAAAGAATGCCCCTGTGTCCCTTCATTTTGACATCTGCTTCAAAGGCACTGGGTTTCTTTCAGAACTGTTTTGCATGGTAATGAATGCTTTTGACAGTCTTATCGGAGGTAGCCCTTAGTGAGATTTAGCACCATGTAAAACTCTTCACTGCTTTCAAAAGCTTTATTACAGGTGTATAACAAATACTCAAAGCATAAGAAAGCCTATGAAGCATAAAATCCATATAAAATATGAGTTACGAAGCTGGTTTTGAGTTTATTATCTTGTTGCTAATCCTCTGCTAATCCACTTTTCTTATTTATTGTGTGGGGTTTCTTTTCTTTAACACCACAGTGAACATTTGGTTTTTGACCAGAAGGGTTGCCTCACCAATGCATCTTTTGTATGTTACCTTGTCACTTCGGAAAACATTGCCTCTGTCTTGTAATCAAGGTAGTATTTATAGATGTACTTGAACAGTAACTGAAACTAGGGCATGCAAACAGGTAACGTACCTGTGTCACGTCTTGCTGTAGGTATTCAGGTGGCGTAATTTTACATATCTATAAATATATCGCCACAGATAAAAATGTGGTTTTAAGGGACATAGGAGGAAAAAAAAATCATATTTTTAGGACGTTTCAATGTTCAGAGTGGAATTTCACCCCTAATGCAGGAGAAACGCGTTGATGGTAACAGCTATCGCCTGCATGTCCTGCCCGTTTAGGTTTCTGGCCGATGTAACGAGGCTGCTCCTTGTCTTCCTCCCCGGGACGCCACTGCAGCCCGCAGCGAGCTTTGCCCCGAGCCCTCCTCCGCCGTCTCTGTCGCTCGGTCGCGCCAGGCCCCGCCACAGCGGCTGTGTCCGGTCCGCCGGGAGCGCCGCCCTCCGAGCTCTCCGCGCGCCCTACGGCCACGGCGTCGCTGGCGGCAGCGCGCAGGCGCAGCCGTCGGGGCCGGGAGGGGTGGCGCGCGGGCAGGCTCGGACGTGGCAGTCGGGTGGGTGTCCTCGAGCTGAGTGGCTCCCACGTGACAGTCTCGACAGTCACGCCGGCCCCTCCGGGTGCAGAGGCGGGACCGGGCCGTGCCGTGCCGTGCCGTGCCGGGCCGGGCCGTGCCGTGCCGTGCCGTGCCGGGCCGTGCCGTGCCGTGCCGGGCCGTGCCGTGCCGGGCCGTGCCGTGCCGGGGGGGGCTCCGTGCATCAGCAGCGGGAAAGTGGGGGAGCTGCACCCTACCTGAATAGGGCGGGGGAAGCCCGCTCGTGTGGGCCGCTGCCCCTGAAAGCCGGCTCGGCGGGCAGGCTCCCTGCGTGGAGCGGGGTGGTGTGACCGGCCAGGTAGCGAGACCTGTTGGCGATGCTATGGTGACTGAAACTTCTTGGTTAATGGGGACGGGAATGTCAGCTAAATGCAGGTTTTGCACTGAATTGGAGTAAATTTAAGCATGTGTCTTGACAGCTTATTCCACAATTGTGTTATTGGAAGATACACGAAATGTCATATACAGTTTGTATATATGTGTGCGTGTGTGTACATAGATGCGCACGCCCCAAAGGCTGTTTGCCAAGTTGAGGTTGCAGCATGCCTTGTGGAGGGACAGCACCTCTCCTTTGATGATACGCTACCAAGCACACTTTCTCTTAAGAAGTTAATAGTTCTCGTTATGTTGGCTGAGCATGTGATCCTCTATCTTTGACTCTGTTGTATATATGTGTATGGTGTTTACATCTTCATAATGATATCAGTGCAGTAGAACATTGCATAGGTACAGTAATCCTCTGAGACACAAAAAGATGACAACCGATTCTGTAACAGGGCTAAATTAAATCGTGGAGAAGTGTGTGCATTACTGTTGTTCCTCAGTCTGTGTGGTGCAAGGCAAACTGGTGTACAGAGAGAGGAAGAATAAGGTTTACGTGTCCTTCTGTGTAGTGACTCTTGCAGTAAAAATACCGAGGGAAAGGTCTGGGTTTAGCAAATACTCTGATCTTTCTTACCCAGTTTCCAGAGTGAATCTGTAGGTCTCTTGTTAGAATCTGATAGCTAAAACCCTAGGTGATCAGTTTCACTTGATAGTGTGGCTGCTGCCTGCAGACTGTTTTTCTTGTGTGTTGGTATATATGCATACCTTGAGAAGGGATTAAATATGTCTGGTGTT